>JAMPIV010013069.1:0-207500 GCA_024509875.1 Oreohelix idahoensis
AGTACTAACGTTGGGATGGTATTCATGTGTATTACTAATGTTGAAGGGGTGGTGTTTTGTCTGGGTGGGGGGTGGCTAGGTGGTGGAGGAGTTATATATCACACACATTTTTCATGACTTATAATGTTTCCACTTGCGTCACTTAGTTCTTGTAAACTCCTGTTCAGCTTTCAGGGGTTATAGCAAAGCTTAAAAAGATGTACAAGAAGGAAGTCCTGCGTCTGTTTATTGTTGGCTGAAAGATTGAAGAAAGTTTGTGGTGAGCGTATATTTCCAAAAAGCTTTTAATCCTCAATGACACTGCTGCTCATATTAGTTTATTAGCTGATGCTTGGTCCAACCCTGTTCAACAAGATAATCCTCAAACAAAGGCTTGGAATGAGATTGCTTTGGTGGAAAATAAGGATGGAAATGAAACCTACTGCAGGTGTGACACAAATGATTATTGAGTATAAATGTAAGCTTGTGGAACTCGTTTTTCAAGCAATGCCCGATTTTCGGACTAGAGACAAAAGAATGATGGCACACTTGTGGCTAGAAGAACAAGTACATCATGTACTTGTAGATTATGAAGAAAAACCAAAACGTCGACCAAGTCCTGAAGAGGCCTTTATAGCACTAGAAACTGCGATGGCTTGGTACGAGCAAGAAGATGACAGCTGTCCTACACAGCTTCTGCTGTTGAAGAGAATTCGGGACTTAGCAGCCAAAAGGAGACTATCCAGTTTGGTGCAAAAGAGGATTCCTCATTATTTTAAATAGTGGGCTACATCTGTGCAAGTACATATATACGTAAGTTGCGCCTGGTTTTGAATCGTTTGTAATGTTATTTTGAAAACATTTCTCTTTCTTAACAAAAAAAAATTAATACAAGAAGTACATGCACTGCAGTGTAATAAAAGATTTTGGTGATACAGTGATCTAATACAGTGTGGGTATTATTATTACAGTACAAGTAAATATGTTTTATAGTGTATTTTCCTTGTGATGGTTAATTATTTTTAGAAATATGTGTACATGTACTCGATACATTATGTAATCCAATTATCCGAACATTTGATTATCTACTGTATATATATATATATATATATATATATATATATATATATATATATATATATATATAATATATATATATATATATATATATATATATATATATATATATATATATATATATATATATATATATATATATATACATATATATATATATATAAGGCGACTAATATGAGGTTGTGAATAGGTCTGGCAAGCTCATCATGTATGTCAAGTTGCCATAGAAACCCCTGGCGTAAGAGAATGCTTGGTACGTGCTTTCTGTAACGGGACCAGCTGCAATGGTTGCCGATGCTCTGTGAGAAGCATAACATAAAATTATTTATATATTTATATCAGGGTCTAAATCTGATAGGAACACACTCCTGTCTAGTCAGCTGTAAGTGGGAACCTGACTCTTCTCGTAAATTAGGGAAAGAAAAAGCAGCGACAAGAACAATGCTTATAAAAAGCTGGACTCAGTACGGGTAAGTCTCTAACACTTCACTCCCTATGGCACTTTCTGCTATGAGACTTCCTTTACCGTTTTAAACTTAGATGAATACACATGTTCTAAAAATAAACAATACAAATAGAAACAATCCAAATAGAAACAATACAAATAGAAACTATCCTATTAGAAACAATACAAATAGAAACTATCCAAATAGAAACAATACAAATAGAAACTATCCTATTAGAAACAATACAAATAGAAACTATCCAAACAGAAACAATACAAATAGAAACTATCCAAATAGAAACAATGCAAATAGAAACAATGCAAATAGAAACAATCCAAATAGGAGCAATGCAAATAGAAACAATGCAAATAAAAACAAAACAAATAGAAACAGTGCAAATAGAAACAATCCAAATAGGAGCAATGCAAATAGAAACAATGCAAATAAAAACAAAACAAATAGAAACAGTGCAAATAGAAACAATACAAATAGAAACAATACAAATAGAAACAATGCAAATAGAAAAAATGCAAATAGAAACAGTGCAAATAGAAACAATACAAATAAAAACAATGCAAATAGAAACAATCCAAATAAAAACAATGCAAATAGAAACAATACAAATAGAAACAGTGCAAAAAGAAACAATCCAAATAGAAACAATGCAAATAGAAAAAATGCAAATAGAAACAATACAAATAGAAACAGTACAAATAGAAACAATACAAATAGAAACATAACAAATAGAAACAATGCAAATAGAAACAATGCAAATAGAAACAATGCAAATAGAAACAGTGCAAATAGAAACAATACAAATAGAAATAATACAAATAGAAACAATCCAAATAGAAACAATCCAAATAGAAACAATACAAATAGAAACAGCGCAAATAGAAACAATCCAAATAAAAACAATGCAAATAGAAACAATACAAATAGAAACGATGCAAACATAATTAATGCAAATAGAAACAATGCAAGACAAATCTAATATTCCTAATAAAAATTACATGCTAAATTATAACATGTCGCTAAAAACTATTTGAGGCAAACATATTTATATTATGCCAACAGCACATGCATCTGTGTTGTACATGACCGTTATATACATGGGGTAGTATTCAAACGCGGTGAGAGCCTGGTAGACACAGAAACACAGACTATGTGTACATAGGGTAGCATTCAAACGTGATGAGAGCCTGGTAGACACAGAAACACAATGTGTACGTGGGGAAGCATTCATACATGATGAGAGCCTGGTAGACACAGAAACACAGACTATGTGTACATAGGGTAGCATTCAAACGTGATGAGAGCCTGGTAGACACAGAAACACAGACTATGTGTACATAGGGTAGCATTCAAACGTGATGAGAGCCTGGTAGACACAGAAACACAGACTATGTGTACATAGGGTAGCATTCAAACGTGATGAGAGCCTGGTAGACACAGAAACACAGACTATGTGTACGTAGGGTAGCATTCAAACTCGGTGAGAGCCTAGTAACACAGAAACACAGATGATGCGTGATGCCATATGATGATGGATGGTATCCGCATGTCTGGTTTTGTGTAGTGTGCAGATGTGTTCAGTCAAAACAATGTTCATACAAAAATAACAGGGCAATCCACATAGGACGTCAGTAAACTCACGACGTATAAAGTCAATGATTCTTGAAACAGCCGTTGACGTTTTTCTTCATTATTTATTGTGGACGCCACAGTGACAAAATGGTTACGCGAATATGTAGACACATCAAACAGTCATTATCACAGCAACATTCAATACAGCAATAGACGGTAGACAGCATTACAATGATGAGTCAGATGCATGTTATATTTCAAAGTGCTGTAAATGTAGTCAGGTGAAAAACTCCATCCCTTTCTATAACAGCCAGGAGATAACCAGATGTATGAGATCAGTTCACTCTCCTTAGTTTGACTTCAGCAAGACAGACACGTCTGCCGAAGTATAAATAATGTCCTCAAAAATATCCTCTAGATAATAAAGGTTTTCCAAACCTAGTTCATTTAACAAAGTAGCAAGTAATGGTCCTTGGTACCTGCATCAACCGATGCAGCACAATACAGCGACATGTGAGCTAGGAAAACATCTCGTGACGACGACTTTCGAAGACAGGCTATGAACCAGAAATCGTTCACGACCAAAAATCGATAGAGTTAATGAAAATGTCAATTTACCTTGCTTTCAAGAAATACAGAAATATCACGCCTCCCGGCATGTGCAAATACACTAGAGGTATTATCCCGAATAAACGAAATATCCATAAGAGGACTCTCACATTCCTGACAGCACAAAAAAAATAGCGGAGATCCCCTCTTCAACGAGGCATCTCTTTCGCCATTCCAAATCGCTCACTCCACTAGTGGTGGGCGGAAACCGATCGACCAAGAAGCAAGACAAGTCATGCGCAGTCCAGCGCAAAATGACCACAGCTCAAACTTAACTGCATTCGATACCAACGCGAGAAGACAAATGCTTACCGAGAAAAGTGACTATAAATTTCAAGCAGTTGTTGCCCTTGCGTTATAAAATAGATATTGAAATAAAACGATGTTGCGAGAATTTATCACGCAACATATCACCACCTCCTCCCGATAAAAAAAAAATGTGGAACATATTTTTTTTTTCAATATCAAAGAGCATGCGATAAGCGGCTCAAAACGCACGAATTATGCGCTGATAATTAACTAAATTGCCAAACAATAGGCTAATTATAGAGTGTCTGGTGAGGATATACCTCAACAGAAAAATAAATATGTCTCAAAAAATATTCACATCGGGGAGGTGTCACCAACACACATCACGTTAGCATGTAAACACAATATACGTATGCAAGTTACCATAATCATCATTAAACAGCATACTCTAATATTGTCTTTAAAAATGGATGTACAAATCTGATAGGAAAATTTAAATAGTACATTATTTGACATGTAATGACATAAGTACATAGTAAAGTTAAACTACATGACGATCCAGGACATATGCTCTGGTATTCCGAGGGTAAGTACACAATCTAGAACTCGTCATGCTTGATACTAGTAAGGTAAGTCCTCAGCTCAACAATGACATTCTGAGAAAGTACAAGCATTATAATGCTAATTAATAACTAATATGCTTCATAAGGTACAATACATTATTAATAATTGTGGCTGTTTAGTAAACTAACGGCCCTTATATTAACTACTCAGTCCTCCTCTATCATCTTAAAAAACGAACAGAAGAAGATGACAACAAAGCACGATAGTGTGTACATATAAAGTAAGTACAGATGTGCTAATCTATTGTAGAAATATAGGTGTGTTATGACTCTGTAATATATGGAAATATAGGACAGAAGTATTAGTTGGAGTCATGTGGGCATCTAGACAAAATGTCAGCCATCACATTATCCGCACCACGGCTAGCTCGTACCGTGAAGTGAAAAGGTTGAAGAGCTATAGCATATCGAGTGGATCTCGAACTCTTCAAATTCTTAGTCTGAATAGCTGTAAGAGCTTTCTGATCAGTCTCTAGAATGAAATGTGCGCCCAGGAGGAATCTTTGTAGTTTTAGAATTGACCAAACCATCGCTAACAACTCACGGTCTAAAACCGAGTAGTTCCTCTCTGCCGCATTTAGTTTTCTAGAAATGTACATAACAGGATGCAGAGTATCTGCATATTCTTGCATCAGTGCTGCTCCAATCCCAGTGGATGAAGCATCACTCCGAAGAACAAAAGTCCTATCAAGAGTAGGTAATCTTAAGATGGGAGGAGAAGAAAATATATTCTTGATTTGGTCTAGTGAAGATTGGCATTCTTCAGACCAACGGACCAGATTAGGCGAACCTTTCTTCAACAATGTTGATAGAGGTGCCATGATCGAAGATAAATTTGGAATAAATCTCCCATAAAATTGAATTAAACCTAAGAGACTCCTAACTTGTTTCTTCGTTTTAGGAACAGAGATGTTCAGTATTTTGGAAGTATTGTGGTCTTCTGTCTTCAAGAGACCATGACCAACACGATGACCCAGGAAAGAGATTTCACCAAAACCAACAAAAGCTTTAGAAGGTTTTGCTGTCAAATTATTCTCACGTAGAGTGGACAGTAAGTCATATAACCCTAAATAGTGATCTTCCCAGGTATCACTGAAGAGACAGATGTCATCTAAGTATGCGATGACATCCGAACGATGTGACAGAATTCGACGCATCATGCGAACGAAAGTGGCAGGGGCGTTCATGAGACCAAAAGGCATAACATTCCATTGAAATAGACCCCTAGGTGTAGAAAAAGCAGTAAGAGGTTTGGCATGCTCTGCTAAAGGCACTTGCCAATAACCTTTAGACAAGTCAAGTTTAGTGAAGAATCTAGAATTAGAAAGTCTAATCAGTAGATCTTCTAACAAAGGCATCGGTTCAGCGTCGAACTTTGTGACCTGATTCAATTTGCGATAATCAACACAAATTCGTATGTTCTTATCCTTCTTCCGGACAATAACCATGGAAGAAGAATATGGTGAAGTCGATGGTTCAATTATATTTAATTGAATCATTTCATCCAATTCCTTTTCCACTTGCGACTGAAAGTGTATAGGAATAGGATACGGCCTAACCCTTATTGGATTATTGTCGGTAAGAATTATGTCATGTTCTATGACATCTGTGTGTCCAGGAATGTCAGTGAGAACATCCTTAAATGTTTGTAACATCGACGAGACTTGTCGATGTTCGTCACCAGAAAGATTAGGAGAAACAGAAACGTTTTTCCAAGATTCCGTGGAATGTAATGGAACCACCGGAAGGGGAAGGTTGACATCAGAGAAGGTAGCTTCCTCATCCTGAATGACAGACAGGGATGAATAATGACCGTGAGGTGCAGGAGCATCATCCGTTGCCTGGAAAATAGGCAGCAAATAGTCCGGACGTTCGTGAAATTCCGAAAGCATGTTTATGTGGAAAGTTTTATGCTTTCCATCAATATCGACCACATAGTCAACATCGGAAATCCGAGAGACTATTGCATACGGACCTTTCCATGCAATAAGAAGTCTATTTTCCCTACTGGGGAGTAGGACGAATGCTTTGTCACCTGGACAAAGTTGTCGTAGACATCTATTCTTGTTAGCAAACTGCCTTGCCTTCTCTTTAGCAATTTCTGATGAAGCAGTTGCTAGCTTACATGCCTCAATGATCTTTTGTCTAAGAGCAATGACATACTCATATGAGGATTGAGTTTCATCGCTAATATCATCGGCAGTGATGAGATCGTGTAATAAAGACATAGGGCCGCGTGGACGCGCGCCAAAGACAAGTTCGAAGGGAGAAAATCCTGTGTGTTCATTAGGGACTTCTCTATAGGCAAAGAGAGCCGCGGGTAAAACCCTGTCCCAATCTTGAGGATGATCTTCAGTTATCTTACCAAGCAAAGTCTTGAGCGTTCTATTCAGACGCTCAACTAACCCATTAGACACAGGATGGTAGATACTACTGAGAGATCGTTCAATATGTAAGGTAGACATTACCTGTGACATAGTGTCAGATATGAGTTGAGTGCCATGGTCTGACAATATTTCTCTGGGGAACCCCAAGCGAGAAAAATATCAACCAAAGAGCATCTGCGATATCTGTAGTAGATATGCTCTTAAGAGGAATAGCCTCTGGCCAACGTGTGCACATATCGACACATGTAAGGATAAACTGATGTCCTCTGGCCGACTTGACCTTAAAAGGGCCAATAATATCTATGGCCATTTTCTGGAACGGCCGAATAGGAATGTCAGCAGCCTGGATAGGCGCAGCATGTCGTGGTCCTCTAGATTTGACCTCCTGACATACCTTGCATGATCGGCAGTAAATACGAATGTCCTTATTGACAAAAGGCCAAAAGAAAGCCGCAAGGACTCTCGACTTCGTACGGGCAAAACCCATATGTCCAGCACATTGCGAGTCATGAGCATGTTGTAATATTTGGACTCTCATGCTCTTGGGAACAAGAATTTGCGAATGTGCCGACGTAGTCGAATCTTGTACCATACGTACAAGTACGCCGTTTCTCATTGCAATCCAAGATTTTCTATTTGTATCCTGATTCGGATCACCTTTCTTCGCAAGAACGAAGAATTTTTTTAAAGAAGGATCTTCTTCTTGCAATTTTATGAAAGAGTCACGAGTGATTACTAAGTGACTATCTTGGCTATCAACTTCATTATCACTATTCAGTGAAGTTTCGGGTGTTTGTAGAGCTTGTGCTCTTGTAACTACTGCATTTGTAGCTTGCATGTTATTATCTTCCCAAGCAGCAATCTGCTGTGGGGTACACTCCCTAACTCCGTGAATACGACCAATAATAAGGTCCGCAATAGGATTAGGTAAGAGACAAGCATGCACATCTCCAGTAAAGAAAGGAGTGGCAATGCGAATTACAGCAGTAGGATATTTTTCTAGAGTGCCGCCAAATGTGACACATTTAATAACCCTTCCTGTAGCACAAGATGGATCTACAAGCGATTGTCTAACACCAATAGTGGTGCATCCGGAATCGAAAAGTAGTGAGACCGGAGTATCATTAACAAGACCCTTATGTAGGATTAAAGAACCCCTCCCGTCATGCGCAACAGCAGCAGGAAGAGCGGGAAGTGGGTGACCACAACTCAAAGTAGTTATGGTACCCGGTTCGAATAAAGTACTGCATTGGGGGCATTTGTTTGCTCTCTCAAAGTCAAAAGCAGAACCAGTGACAGCGTCAAAGTTTTTACTATCAACAACATGATTACAGGCTCCCTCAGTTTCCTGTTGTACAGCATTAGCCTGCTGATATCTCTTTTTTTTGTGTTGAGATCTACCCCGACTATTATTACCTCTGAAGTTATCAAAGTTATTATTATCTCTGCAGTTATTATTGTCTCTATTGTAATTGTTATCCTGGTTCGAATTCCAGTTTCCACGATTACTATCATGTTCACATTGATGCGAACATCTATTTGTTTGGTTCTGAGGTCTTCGGCAGGAATAACCTCTATTACCATATCCTCTTTTGAAATGCCTATAATTATTAGGGTGATAGTAACGAGTACTATCAGGTTGTCTCCAATTCTTCGAAGAAGAATCACTATGAAATTGATTTCCATGATTTTGACAGAAATTACCGCTACTCTTTCTATCAAAATTTTGTTGGAATCTACGAGCAAAGTTTTGGCCATACGGAGCTGCCGAAGCAACTGGTAAACCTTCTTTCACCTTAGAGTTACCCATGGTTATGTGTGGGTGCGCAGTTACGTATTGGCAACAGAAATCTTCCATTTCTTTTATTGTTTTAGGTTTACGTTCATGAAGGAAAGCAAGGAAAGACTCATTGACAGACGACATGACTTTGTCTCTAAGTATTAAGTCCATAAGTCCTTCATAAGTTTTTTCCGTCTTAGATAGTTCAACCCATCGTGAGAAAGTAATGCGTATTCTTGCAATAAACTCGGAGAATTCAACTCCATTTTCAGGTAACATGTTTTTAAATTGTAGACGATAGCCGTCTTCGTTAAGCTGATATTTCTTTAACAAAGCGGCCCTGACAACCTCATAATTGTTCTTGTCAGGTTCATCCACCATATTTAATATACTTAGAGCTTTACCTGTCAGTATCCCTGATAACTGATAAACATATTTTGCTTTGTCTATGTTATGAGCTGTACATGCTTGTTCAAATCTGTCCAGATAGAACATTATGTCATCGCTGGAAGGACTAAATGTTGGTAACTTAATCTTAAAAGTATCATTATTAGCCTTACCAGAAGATGAACCCTTGTTTGAATCATTACCATTACTCATGCTTGTCAATTTCAATTTTTCCAACTCTAAAGCTAAGACCTTTTCTTCATGTTCCATTTTTGCTTTCTCTTTCCTCTCATCAGACTCTCTCTGTAATCTTCTTTCCTCAGCCTGAGCCTCTTTTTGAAGTCTTTCATTTTCAGCTTCTTTTTCAAGTCTTTTATTTTCAGCCTCTTTTTCAAGTCTTTTATTCTCAGCCTCTTTTTCAAGTCTTTTATTCTCAGCTTCTAGCTGGAGTTTTCTTTCCTCAGCTTCTGATTCCCTTTTTTGTTTTTCCATTTCCATTTGGAATCTCTTTTCATCCACCTGCATCTGCAGTTTCTTTTGTTCAGCTTCCATCTGCAGTTTCTTTTGTTCAGCTTCCATTGCTTTATCATATCGAGCAGTTGCAAATTCTTCTAACTTATCACCAGTCTTCCCAAGCAATTTACCCTGCTCAATAAAGTGCTCAAATGTAGACATGATGAGTAATATATAAGTCCAAAACCTGAAATAATTAACTAATTTATTTCAAACCTAAGTGTAACAAGTCTTAATTAAGCACTTGTATATTCACATTACCTTATATTATCCCAGTCTCTGTGGGAAACAAGTCTCCAATCAAAGAACTTGTATATGAAATATCAACAATCAATTCTTGATCATAAGTGCACTTCTCATTCAATAGTGCACGACACTATTCATCATTCATTTATCATCAGTGTAGTAGTAACAGTGCATTAGCATAGCCCATTAACTAATTACTATAACTGTAAACAATGACTATGTAAACACATGCAGAATGTAAACATTGAAAATGTAAACAATACAAACAATGTAAACAATAACAATGTAAACAATAACAAAGATCAGCAACAATACAAAAACTTTCGCAGAAATCAACTAAAAATAAAGCAGAAATTAATGAAATATCACAAAAAATGTGACGATATCTACGATAGAATTAAACAAAATACATGACACCACAGTGTATAAACAAAAATGTTGTATGAAACTAAATTATAGACAAGAGTAGGCTAACAAATACAAACAAATCAAAACAAAACTAAAGAATGCGAAATAATAACGAAAAACAATATTAAAACATGTCATCACAGCTAACATAAATAGCAACAGAAGTCGCTTAGCAAATTCCAGTATCGGAAATTTGCAAACCTTACAGAAAACGCTCACAATAGACGACCTCTATGACGTGGCATAATCTAACGGAGACACCACCCAACCGAGAACCCGCTGAAATATAAACATATAAATATACGAATAACATATAAACATATAACATATAGAATGAGATGATACACAGAAGACTCAGCAGAAGTATAAGGGCACAGTTTACATACAAACAGGCCACTTAACTTATAGGCTTCCAATCGTAGAACAGCAGAAAAAACGGATGTCAATCAACGTCCTAAAGAGCGAAGCTCCAACGATGATGGCACATCTGAACTGCTTCCACTGCTAACACGATGGTACAAGAGCTTCTGAAATACTGTGTGTTGAGTTGTTTCGGCACTTGACCTTCTAATCCAAAAGTAAGTTGATGGAAATCGGTACTTGGCCTTCTTCAGAAAACAATCCGTTTCAACCGGCACTTGGCCTTCACAAAAACGACAGCACTGGAACCTTGACAGCAGCAACTTGCTTGACTTGCGTAAAAGATAACAGCAGTCCGAGTTATCCGGCAACATGTAACAACGCCGGGTACTGTCAAATTCTTGTTTTCGTCAAAAAGTTGAAATTTTGACTTTTACCGGGCAACGCCGAGTACTTTGAAAATTTTGAAGATGTTGACTGTATTGAAGAATGTTAATTTCTTGAAGGATGCTGATGAATTCTTGTTGAAAATGAAGTGGGTAAGGGACCCCGTGTTTGCTGGTACCAGAATCAAACCAGCTTATGGCCACCAAATGATGCGTGATGCCATATGATGATGGATGGTATCCGCATGTCTGGTTTTGTGTAGTGTGCAGATGTGTTCAGTCAAAACAATGTTCATACAAAAATAACAGGGCAATCCACATAGGACGTCAGTAAACTCACGACGTATAAAGTCAATGATTCTTGAAACAGCCGTTGACGTTTTTTCTTCATTATTTATTGTGGACGCCACAGTGACAAAATGGTTACGCGAATATGTAGACACATCAAACAGTCATTATCACAGCAACATTCAATACAGCAATAGACGGTAGACAGCATTACAATGATGAGTCAGATGCATGTTATATTTCAAAGTGCTGTAAATGTAGTCAGGTGAAAAACTCCATCCCTTTCTATAACAGCCAGGAGATAACCAGATGTATGAGATCAGTTCACTCTCCTTAGTTTGACTTCAGCAAGACAGACACGTCTGCCGAAGTATAAATAATGTCCTCAAAAATATCCTCTAGATAATAAAGGTTTTCCAAACCTAGTTCATTTAACAAAGTAGCAAGTAATGGTCCTTGGTACCTGCATCAACCGATGCAGCACAATACAGCGACATGTGAGCTAGGAAAACATCTCGTGACGACGACTTTCGAAGACAGGCTATGAACCAGAAATCGTTCACGACCAAAAATCGATAGAGTTAATGAAAATGTCAATTTACCTTGCTTTCAAGAAATACAGAAATATCACGCCTCCCGGCATGTGCAAATACACTAGAGGTATTATCCCGAATAAACGAAATATCCATAAGAGGACTCTCACATTCCTGACAGCACAAAAAAAATAGCGGAGATCCCCTCTTCAACGAGGCATCTCTTTCGCCATTCCAAATCGCTCACTCCACTAGTGGTGGGCGGAAACCGATCGACCAAGAAGCAAGACAAGTCATGCGCAGTCCAGCGCAAAATGACCACAGCTCAAACTTAACTGCATTCGATACCAACGCGAGAAGACAAATGCTTACCGAGAAAAGTGACTATAAATTTCAAGCAGTTGTTGCCCTTGCGTTATAAAATAGATATTGAAATAAAACGATGTTGCGAGAATTTATCACGCAACAACAGACCATAAAATGACCACAGCAACAACAGCAGAATGAAGAGGGAAGTTCTTCAAAGAAGAATAATGGCTCTGTGCAATGAGAAGACAAGGGACATGAGTTTGATGTAAACTCCCGCAGGAAATAATCATAGAAATTTGAGAAGATTGCTCAGGGCTGGAAACGTTGTAGAGATTTTATCAGTGGTCCCAAGGCTTAGAGATGAAGAGCTGTAATCACGTAGAAAGATCCGTCAGATCGTCTGCCCGATCACTGTCAAACTTTTAGTCTATACGCACGAGAAATGTTCATGTATAAATTATCCAGCAATTAACGTTCTATGTTTTAAGAACCAGTTTTATCATTGCACGAGTAGTTAAATGCACAAACATATGTTGATAAGTTTAAATACCTAACGGGTCGCCCATATATGACGTCACGCAATTTTAGCCGTTTTTTTTAACCCCTGTCTCCTCTTTGTTACATTTTGTCACAAAAACCCAGATCCCCCTCTTATGCAACATCACAAATCTTAACCCCCCCCCCCCCCTACCCTCCCCCCGTCCCAAAAAATGCCGTGCTGAAGTCGGATGTGTCGGCCGAAAGGCGCAGATATCACAGCTTTGCTGTAAACAGACACAACGCGACCAACGTCCTTTTCAGGACGAACGAGGAAGAAGAAGAAGAAGAAGAATGTAAATTAGTTAACTAGTAAAGACAAAATACCAATATTTTAAATATAATAGTATTTAATTACTCAAGCCGTTACAAAGACTGCTATGCTGGTGAAAAGTTGCTACATTTATTAAAAAATTTCGCTCATTTTGGCTTAAGTTTGACTTCAAACAATAAAAAATAAATTAAATGTAAAGTAAACACATCAATAACTTCAATTCTTACTTATGTTAAAGTTTCATAAATTAATGTTAAACGTGAGAGAAAATCCACAAAAAATTCATGGTTTAAAACTGAATTTGTTATTACTTAATTATTTATATTCGTTATCATTATCCCACAGCAAAGAAAAATGCTCCTCCATTGAACCAGCTAGAAGTCCATTTATTTCCACATTAGCATCTTTCAAAAAGAAATGTACAATTTAAAAAAAAAAAACAACAACAACAATTTTAAACATTTAAGGTTATGACACTTCTCCGATATGTCATTTGTGATTAATAAGGTAAAGGGTAAAGGATCCCGTTACACGCCCATTGAGGCATATTGGGAATATGGTGTTAGGCTAGGGTTCCCATAATGTTTTGTTTAAAAACCGGGACATTTCCAAATTTTTACCTAAAAAACCCGGGACATTTTGTAAAAAAACGGGACGTGTTAAAAATTAAGGTAAAGCACAAATAAATCTATTATATATTATATGTTGCACTTAAAATAAAATACTGGTATAAAAATACACACATTAACTAACACAACTTCCACTTTAAAAAAGAATTCTAAATTACAAACATACTTAATTAGAAAAATCGCACCTTTAAAAAATACACAATAGTCAAGTTTATATTTCAGATTCATCAGAATATTTATCAGATTTATGGGCCTGTTCAAGAAGTTTTTTTTTCTTGTGATATTTGGACATAGAACTCAGCACAAGAGAAATCCTTAAAATGGGTCTTTATAATGGTTAAAGCTTTCACTGTCTCAATTTTAAGTCGGTTTTTTTTTTTCGTCTGTCCAAAGCGCATTTATTAATGAAAATCACGTTCAACAGCTGCATTGGATCCTGGCAGTGCCAAACAAAAACTAACTAGGCATTTCAGGTTCTCAGCATTTATATCCTGCTTATGAGCGAACATCTCACACCATTTTTCACTCACACTTTGATCCTTCAGTTCACTCAACACATCAAATTTGCTTTCACAATATTTTTTCACACATGCAAACTCATCAAACGAGTCCTCTTCATTCACAGTAAAATTTGGTGACACTGTCTTCATGAATATGTAGCTTTCTTGGATGTTCTTCCAAGTCACAGACTCCTTTCCCTTCAAATTGATCCAATCCATAGACTGAAGAGGCGTAAGAAATGGTGTACACCACTCCTGAATATATTCAATGCAGGTGTCATAGAAATCTAACAATGTTCATACAAAAATAACAGGGCAATCCACATAGGACGTCAGTAAACTCACGACGTATAAAGTCAATGATTCTTGAAACAGCCGTTGACGTTTTTCTTCATTATTTATTGTGGACGCCACAGTGACAAAATGGTTACGCGAATATGTAGACACATCAAACAGTCATTATCACAGCAACATTCAATACAGCAATAGACGGTAGACAGCATTACAATGATGAGTCAGATGCATGTTATATTTCAAAGTGCTGTAAATGTAGTCAGGTGAAAAACTCCATCCTTTTCTATAACAGCCAGGAGATAACCAGATGTATGAGATCAGTTCACTCTCCTTAGTTTGACTTCAGCAAGACAGACACGTCTGCCGAAGTATAAATAATGTCCTCAAAAATATCCTCTAGATAATAAAGGTTTTCCAAACCTAGTTCATTTAACAAAGTAGCAAGTAATGGTCCTTGGTACCTGCATCAACCGATGCAGTACAATGCAGCGACATGTGAGCTGGGAAAAAACATCTCGTGACGACGACTTTCGAAGACAGGCTATGAATCGAAATCGCTCACGACCCAAAATCGATAGAGTTAATGAAAAAGTCAATTTACCTTGCTTTCAAGAAATACAGAAATATCACGCCTCCCGGCATGTGCAAATACACTAGAGGTATTATCCCGAATAAACGAAATATCCATAAGAGGACTACACATCCCTGACAGAACAAAAAAAAGCGGAGATCCCCTCTTCAACGAGGCATCTCTTTCGCCATTCCAAATCGCTCACTCCACTAGTGGTGGGCGGAAACCGATCGACCAAGAAGCAAGACAAGTCATGCGCAGTCCAGCGCAAAATGACCACAGCTCAAACTTAACTGCATTCGATACCAACGCGAGAAGACAAATGCTTACCGAGAAAAGTGACTATAAATTTCAAGCAGTTGTTGCCCTTGCGTTATAAAATAGATATTGAAACAAAACGATGTTGCGAGAATTTATCACGCAACACCCCCCCTTTGATGTCTATACACCCTTGCTCTTTTCAGAGAAGGGGGTATTACTTATAAGACCAGTCTCTTATCTGGCACTATCCTGGTATCCTCTGATACACCTATGGGTCCAGGATCTACTTAAATCATAACATCCAAACCTCTCGCTACAGTCGTCCTGGATAACTGGGTCTTAGTTTCTCATAGTTGTCGTAGTAGCCGATCTTCTTCCATTCTGCAAACATGGCCAAACCATTGTAACTGGGACGGTTCCACTTGGGTTAGCAGGGGCTGAGTTTTGAGGCGCTGACGTATCTTCTGGTTGTGGACCATTTCTCTTCTTGTTACTTCAGCTACCTTCCTCAGATACCTCATTTCTGAGTTGCAGACATTGCTTATAACTCGCATCCATACATCAAGACAGGGACATACGTGGAGCGGTTTACAGCCATCTTTGTCTTCTGGCCCATTTCGCTCTTGCTGAGGAATCCTCGATTTATGGCCTGAAAAACTCTACCAGCTGTCGTTCTTCGGGTAGCCAACTCTTCTTTGATGTCTCCCTTTGATAAGAGGTGATTATTTACCACCAAATGATAATGGCTGAGACGCCAAATGTTGAGGGTGGATGTATCACTGGTAGTATCACCACTAGACACCAGAGATGATGAAGGCGCAGAAGTATGGTGTCTTTGGTCTGGTTTATGTATATGTGGAGTCAAACAGGTAGCAGTAAAGTAGAGTCCACACAGGACGTCACATAAACTCACGACGTAGAAAGTCAATGAATGTTGTAAATGCTAGTGACGTTTCCATCATTTATTGGGACGCCACAATGACAAGATGTGTAGACATTAACACGTAGAACAGTCTTCATTATATCGACATAGTCAGCACAACATTCGACAGCAGACAGCATAATAATGGTGAATCAAATCATGGGCTTCAATGCATCATAATCGACTGTAAATGTATTCAGGTGTGGAAATCATCCTTTTCTATAACAGTCGATATCTTTATAAATGTATAAATGCAGGAGATTAAATTCCTTCTCCTTCTCTGACCTCCAGCAAGACCGGCACGACTTCTGGAGTATCAAATAATGTCCTCTGATTTCTTTTAATAACAACGGTATCAAACCAAAACTGACGTGGAACCGCCAGAGCAGTAAAGTCCAACAAGCAGATAGCCTTTAGGACATGCATCAACCCGATGCATAACAACATAGTGATTCGTGAGTTGAAACCTTCTCATAACGTCGACTCTTTCCCGCCCCGGGAAAGTTGACAACTAGGCACAAAATGTCAATCATAAAAGTTAGCGACAATGATAATCAAATGTAGAGCAATTACCTTCTCTTCAAGAATCAATACACAACTCACTCGCCTCCAGGCGCTTTGAATCACAAAAGAGAAATATCATCTGAGATGAACACTATAGAGGACTTCCATTTCCCAAACAATATAATCATGACAGACGCTGAAAACGCCGTCTGTCTCACTCGACAAAATCTGTGGCACTCACGGGCGGAAGCTGGTACAAAACCCACAACCAAACAACAGACATGCGCAGAACCGTTCAATTTGAATACTATTCACACAACGTCGAAGTTATGGGCACATTCTAAGAACTACACTTAAAATCGAGCCTTATAAGGATAGGAAATAACTATCGACGCAGTTTGACAAACGTATACAAGAAAAGTGGGCCTGAGCGCTCCATAAATGGACATGACCCAACATTGGTCAACCAACAATCATATCGGCAACCGAAGGGCATAAGAACAGGTACCCACCTAAAGTAAAACGTAACTCCAATTCCAAGAGTTATATACCTTGCATTAGAAAAAATTGCGTACAAAGATAACATGGTGAAATTTTTATGTGTAACACCCTTCCAGTCTGTGACAGCCCCAACGCTGCTAGAATAATCTGATGCTTTTTTTTCCTCGTGAAATTACCATAGTTTTTGTTTTGGAGCTGCTGATGATCATCCCTCTCTTCTCCAGCTCTTCTTTCCAGACTTCCAGGTTGGACTGAAGACGTGCCTCTGATTTAGCAATCAGGGCCACATCGTCGGCGAATGTCAGCTCTGAAATACAGACCTGTCCCACCTCACAGTACTCCACTGAATACTTTCTTGCCCATTCTTACATGCTTTGGCGACATCGTCCATGAGGAGTATGAAAAGATAAGGTGACCGGATATCACCTTGTCTTACACCAGTGGTGATGGTTTTTCGTCCTCAAATAATTTCTGCAAGACTTGTAGAAGGTCTGTATAGCATGGATCAGAGGTCCTGGAATGTTCTTCCTCGCCAAGCAGTCCCTAAAGTTTGCTGCATGTGATTGTGTCAAATGTCCTCTCCAGATTAAAAATACAAACAAAGATGCATCTCACCTTTATACTCAAGGACGTTTTCACTCAGCTGTCTGAGTGTGAAGATAAGGTCCTGAGTATTTCGGTTTGCTCGGAAGCCACACAAGACTTCACCCATCTGAGTCTTCGCCCACTATTCTAGAGTAACTTTTACCAGAGACACTAAGAAGGGATATGCCTCTATGATTTCCACATTGTCAGTTGTCACCCTTTTTGAAAATGGATGGTATGAATGCAGTCTCCCAATCCTTTGGTATGGTCTTGTGGCACCAGGCTGCCTTTAGGACCCTCAGGAGTAATGGATCACCTGCTGCTCCTATGTACTTAGCCGTTTCTGGGGTCATTCCATCATATCCTGCTGCTTTTTCCACCTTTCTCCAGTGCTGCCTTCAGTTCTTCCACCTTGATGCCATCTTCATTACCATTGGTTTCCTCTTATGTGATAGTGTTAATCATTTCTGAGGCTTGACCTTGCTCACTGCCAAGGAGCTCTGAGAGATATTCTTTTCATTACTTTGAAGCAGTAAGCAATTTGTCTTGTTTGTCTTTTATAAATTTAAGAGGACATTGTTTTTCCTTCATCATGTTCTTTAGGGTCTTGTAGAACAATTTCTGGTTTTCTTGAGAATCTTTTTCTAGCTTTTCTCCAAATTCTTCCCAGGATTTATGTTTTGAGGCTATCACCTTGTTTTTTGCTTCTGTTCTGAGTATCACATATTCACTATTTTTCTGTTTTTTTTTCTGCAGTGTTTTTAGCTTCTAAGTATTGTTTCCATGCCTTATTCTTTTCTCTTTAGCTTCTTCTGTCCACTAAGATGTCTTTTTTCTATTCTTCCCGAGTCGAACTTCACCACATGCTTTTGCTGCAGCTGTTTTTAATGATGTCCTTTAATTTAAGCCAGAGGGTTTCTAGGTCATCTGATCGTTCTTTTAGATTTCTCACTGTTGTCACAAAAAGCCCCTATTACCCGGTCTTAACTTCTGGTTCTCCTAGCTTGTAAGCCTTAATTCTCATCTCTCTTGCTTGATTATTTATTTTCTTCCTTGATGATGGGCAATGCCTAGGCTGGGCAACTCTTTCAGTTGTTCTTTTAATCGTTAGCAGGTAGTGATCACTTCAGATCTCTAGATCTCGCCAGACTCTAGCATTCCGCACATACTTCAATGAGCTCTTCCTAATAATGGCATAGTCGATGACTAATTTCTCATTCTTTGTTGGTTCATATCTGGTGTATGAATGTATGCACTTAAGGGTGAACTTTGTGTTCGTAATGAAAAAGTTTTGCTCAGTTTAGAATCTAAGGAGTCGCTTTGTAATGTTCTTTAGTGTTTCTTCTCCATATCTTTCAATAACTCCACCCCGTCTAGTATGGTCATTTCCAATTCTGGCATTGAAATCTCCGTGAAGGATAATTTCATCCAGTCATCCACTGTCTTTTGAAGCAGCTCAAAGAATTCTTCTCTGAGGTAACAAAATCTATTTTGTTCCTACATCATTTATGAAATAACGGGCTGATCACCCGTTTGCCAGTCACTTCGATTACGGAAACAACAGCAAATGGATTGATTTGCCGTTGCCCTAAAGACGCCAATAGGCGTGATGGGAAACAATGGCAAAGAAAACCTATCTTCTTCTTCTTCCGTCCTTAGCCACCGACCGTCAAAGCAGTCAGTGGCCATTACGCCTAGTGGCGTCTTAGGGCAACAGCAGATAGGTTTTCTTTGCCATTGTTTCCCATCACGCCTATTGGCGTCTTTAGGGCAACGGCAAATCAATCCATTTGCTGTTGTTTCCGTAATCGAAATGACTGGCAAACGGGTGATCAGCCCTAAGACGCCACTAGGCGTAATGGCCACTGACTGCTTTGACGGTCGGTGGCTAAGGACGGAAGAAGAAGAAGAAGAATCATTTATGAAAGAAGCGAGTCACATTTTTTCCAAACGCCTTCTTCCCTTATCGTCAGACTTCGTCACAAAGTTTTAGACGCCCCAACCCCGTGACTGCGTCACGTCATGTGTGGACGACACCTAATGTAAAGCTCGCATGAAAGTTGGTTACCGCTAAAACTAAAACAAAAACAAAAAACTCACTAATTTAGTTCTTTAAAATGCCTACAATGTATTTAATAGCCAATTACCATTTATGATCCCCAGCTTGTCCCTTTAAACACAAAACACAATGTGTTTTTGCACTTCATTATTTCCCTTTCCATAAACCACTCGTTCTAATAGAGTTACATCCACTTTAGTTTACACTGTTTTCATTATTATGCAAAAATCGGCAAGTCCAACGCCATTCAGAAGTTCAAAAATTAAAATGTAACACGAAATACACGAAATGTGGCAAAGTTTCAGCGGTCTACAGTGAGTACAGGAAAGTGATTTTGTGCGTCAAAGATTTGAAACACTGAAACATCGTACGTGTCAGTTGTTAATTTAAAAAAGTGTTAAAAAATGTAGACCAACATAGCCAGTTACACCCAACTCATAAAAGTATTTTATCTCGTTATTGTGGCAATAGCTTCACTTCTTAACAGTGAGTTATAACTCCAAGACAGTTGCAGAGAAACGAACGAACGAGTAAAAATGTTTACTTACAAGCAGCATTGTGGTGAAGTGGGATGTTATAAATACTTATAGGGAACTTAGTGTACTGACTGAGATCAGCTGTGAAGGTATCTATATCTATTAAGAGTAGTGTATTATAGATAACCTTACTTGCTACCACATATCTATATATCTCAGTCAGAATTATTCTGGAATAGTGTGATGCTACGTTATGTGTCTAGGGTATGTGTATGATGAAGTGTAAGTCACAACAACAGACAGATAAACAATTTAATTTAATCCACTACTCTTGACAACACTGTGACACTCACATACATATAACACTCTACAAAGATATCTTAAAAGAGTCACTGATAAACTTTCGAATAACAATATGTATTCATTACTGGCATGAATGAATATGTGTCCTGATTCAACTACAAGGGAACCAGGAATCACAATCAATTTAAATTACAAGTTATGTACAGAATGTATTTAATATGAATATTGTAGTGACATATATTATTACAAATGTTCTATGTGTGTCAGTTGTGTAGTAGTAAAATGAGGTAATACTGGTTTTGTTTTGTTCAAGCTCTGTTGGTATTTGTCATCATGACTTCAATAGTTTGTCTTTAGGGACCAGTATTTTAGATGTTCAAAGTTCCTGATTTTAAGACAAGTAAATTCCCCTCTGAATAGTATTTTTATAAAGTTATTTCAAGATGAGGGGACATAATGTTGAGCTCAGCTGGCCAACTCTGCTTATCTTGAGTGATGGCGGCAGGAAGGGACTCCTCTGCTCGAATTCTCCTCTGGGCTCAGGAGACACCTCACTGATAGCTAAAAGGACCAAGGAGTATGCTGTCCGACTCTGGATTCAGCAAATCTCTGACCAGATGCTGCTCAGTACCATCAAGACCACTGTCCCACAATTCATACGAATAACACAGATACGTTGATTAGCAATGAATTCTGGCACAAACTGGCACAAATTTCCATCTGCTTATCTTCCAGGCTTTTATTGAGCCAAATATAAGCTGGCTTCAACGCACTGATGCTTTATCAAGTGTATTTAAACAAGTGGTTTCGAACTAACGCTCCCAAGTGTGTATATCAGCGAGACTGGCCAATGAGCCACGTTTCGACAAGTGTTTGAAAAAATGTTATCTTTTCCCGTCTCCCCTAACAACCAAGATAGTATTTATAGCCCGACCAATCGTGGTTAGGCTTTCATTTGTTGCGCTCCAATCAATTTGAAGTTTACATGGTAGGCTATTTCTGTAACGTAAATTTTTTTCAAACACGTTAAAAAAAAATCTTATGAGCAGAAATGATTTTATGCTGTCAGGCACCCCCAATATTTTATTTTGGGTATAATTTATTAATTCCTGGACTATTTGCGTAACGTTTTACATATTATTTGTCAGCAAGCCCTAAGGAACCCAAAAATACTAATTTAAAGGAGCTACGTGGCTGCGTTCAAAATATGCAATTTCTTCTACCTCCTGTTTCGAAGATGTGCTGTCTGGGTACTGTTATGTGTTCAAACGTAAACCCATCTAATGTTGTCTTTTCTAATAAGAGTTGTTTATGATTTATAAACCTAACTCTGGGAAAGGGTAGTGTATTTTATCACTGTCCGTCTGAAAAAGTTAGTGCTTGTAGACTTACACGCGTGATGCCAGCATTTGTATATCGCGCGTCGCGTGTTGCATGCGTTCCTGATTTTCAGCCCTCCCCTCTCGCTATCCTTTTGTCCATCTGTTCGTTCGTTTTGGTAACGTAATATAATTAATGTTAGGATTAATTTAGGTCATTACGCAGTACGTCTCAATGTTTTTCTTAGAAATGCAGCACACGTTTCATTGAAGAAGGCGGGTAATAATACAGTAAGCTTTTATATCAACGTGAAAGCGTTACAATTTGCAGACGAAGCAGAAAACAAGGGGGATTTCGAGTACATTCTCTGTGACAGCACTGTTATTTTACCATTGCTCTTCTCTTTATTAATTTTATTTGTTAGGCTTCATATTTACCTAATAATTTATATATGTGGATTAGAATATTTCATGACACCTCCCCTCTTAAAACAGACATTATATGTCAGTCCTTTATTCTATATACACATATAGAAATTTATTATTATTTCTGGGGTTTACGGTGATTCTCATCACACGGATGGCGGCTTAAAAAATCCGCTCCCAGATTGGTTTTTCCAGATATATATTCAATGCTAAAATTATATGGAGCCAGAAGCAAAGACCATCGGAGTAACCTAGAGTTCTCATGCTTAGCCTGTGCTAAAAACGATAAAGGTTTGTGGTCTGTTTGCAACTTAAATGCCTTCCCATATAGATAAATATTGAATTTCTTTATTGCCCATATTACTGCAAGACATTCTTTTTCGCTAGTTGAGTAGTTGATTTCAGCTTTATTCAACTTTCTGCTAGCATATGCCACTGGGCTTAATTCCCCATCCAATGCATCTGATTTCTGTAGTAGAGTTGCACCTAGCCCAATATTACTTGCATCCGTCCTTACTATGAATTCTTGACTTAAGTCAGGTAATTTCAAAATGGGTTTACTTGTGAGCTTTTCCTTCAATTCTTGGTAAGTCATTTCACATTGTGGTGTCCATGTAATGCGATCTGGAAGTCCTTTACGTGTCAATTCCGTTAAAGGTGCACATATGGAATTAAAGTTTTTGATATACTTCTGGTAGAAACCACATAATGAGACAAAGGATCTCACGTCCTTCTTGGTTTGTGGTCTCGGGGCTTTCTGTAGTTTCTCTAAGTTCTTTGGGTCAGGGGTCATGTTTCCCTGATAAACTGTGTGTCCCAAAAATTCCAATTCTTTACATCCAACGCAACATTTGGTTGGTCGGGCTGTTAAATTTGCCTCCCTAAGTCGATCAAACAGCATGTTCAGAGAGTCAATGTGTTCCTCAAATGTTTCTGTTGCTATAAGGATATCATCCATAAAATTTGTTATACAGGGATTATTCAGAGGATCCAATAATTTTCTCATCATTCTAGAGAAGACACTAGGCGCATTCTTCAATCCAAATGGCAATCTATTAAACTCATAGTGTCCTTCTGAGGTACTAAAAGCTAGGTATGGTCTAACCTCAGGCTTTACGGGAATCTGATAGTATCCTTTACTCAGATCCACTTTTGAGAAATATTTAGCTTTATTTAGCCTGGCAAACAGCTGATTTGTATCCGGCAATGGATCCACCTGTCCTTCTGTAATAGCGTTCAGTCTCCTGTAATCTATACAGAGTCTATGTTCTCCAGAGGGCTTCCTTAAGAGTACAACACCGGAGCTATACGAAGACTCACTGTGCGAAATAATTCCTTCCTTCAATAGATAGTCTATCTCTTCCTTCAAAGCTTTTTCCTTAGCAAACGGAATCGAATATGGTTTCATACAGACAGGTGTGGAGTCTATGAGTTTCATATCATATTCCAATAGGTTTGTATGCCCTGGTCGGTCTGTTAACACCTCTGCATGATTATTTAGAACCTGTTGCACTCTCTCTTTCTGAGTTTTCGTTAAATGTGTACTGATTTTCACCTGTGCTGCTGTCTCACAGGGGTGTAATGGATATTCAAATGATGAAAGTGGTTCCTTTTTCATCTCCATGGCGATGGACAAGGTCAACAAGTGTGTCTCTTCCTGATGTTCTCTTTCCAAATATTTCTTCAGGAGATTCACATGATAGATTTTTTCTTTCCCCTTCTTATCTATCTTATAATTTGTTCTAGACACCTTCTCTAGAACTGTATATGGACCCTGCCATCCAATTTGTAACTTATTCTGACTCCCAGGCAAAAGAAGCAGTACTTTCTCTCCCACAGCCAGATTTCTGTCCTTCGCCTTCCTGTTATAATAGGCAGCATGTTTCTTCCTGGCTTGTTTCAAATTTTCATTGGCAAGTTTCCAGCCAGTTTTCAACCGAGTGGTCAGCTCATTCACATATTGGTATGAAGATGTAATGTTTTCCTCTGCCTTTTCATCAGTCCACGTTCTTAACAAAGCTACATATGGACCTTTAATTGTGTGGACCTATTTGTCCATGCACCGGTATGGTCTCTTCCACTCGAAGCTTTATAGTGATGATTTTTCCTCCCAGAATTATCATTCACAAAACGACCGCTACCAATTTTTCTTTTGGGGCTTTCTCCCCTCTTAAAATTCTTGATGAGAGATTTCCTCTCTACATCCTCTTCCTCCAGTTTGTTTAAGTCCGATTGAGGGATTTTCGGCTTATCCTGGGGTAAGACATCTTTTTGCACTCTCCGCATAGTGGCCATTGTAAAACAGTTAAGTGAAGCTTGTCCGTGAAAAGGGGCTTCCCATTCCATTTGGTCCACTTTATCAAATTTATTTTTCCTTTTATTGTCAGGCCTGATTTTGCCCCATGGCGTGTCCAGGTCCTGATCCATGTTCCCACTTGTGGGTGTTCCCTCATGTGCTATGCTACACCTTTCTACAAAATTCTCAATGTCCCATCTTGCTTTGGGCCAATAATAATTGTGAGCCACCTTTTGAATGATGGTACCTATCTTCTCATGGTCCCATCTGGTTTCACATGTAGGCTCCTTATTAAGTCTGTCCTATATCTTTTTGGAAGAACCAGCTGTCCGTGACCATTGGATCTAGCTCCAGTCTTCCTATACATCAACTTGTTTTTCATGTAAAAATCTCCCTTGCCTGGAGTTGTATGACAAGTTGACAATTTTCTGAAACAAGGCTTGAGTGTTTTATCCCCAGCCTGTGCCTTCCTCATCTCTTCTGGAGTGGTATCTAACATAATATCCTCCTCCTGTCTTGAGGTCGACCTGACCTGAAGGGTTGCCATATACACAGGTTTCCTTCTGCAACGGTCAGTGTCATGATTGTCCATCTGACAATTCTTACACCACCTTTTTCCTTGGTTGAAAGATTTTCTTTCATTATATTTCCTTTCATCGAATTGTGGGAATTTTTTTTTATTTTCATACCGTGGCCTATCAAATTGGTGCTTACCTTTATTTTGATCCCTAGGATCAAATTTATTAAAGTTCTGTGGTGCCCTAAAGTTATCCACCTGTTTCTTTTTATTACCTGTTACCTCTGCTTGAGCTGCTTGATACCTTTCAGCAACATTTAGCAACTCACCCAGCCTCTCTGCACCTTGTTCCATGAGAAACTTTCTCAGGTCTGGAGCCATGGACTCTCTTAGTTGCTCTATAAGGACCATTTCCTTAAGATCTTGGGTTTTCCCCAGAGAAGTCCATTTCTCCAAGTATGTCTCTATTCGTGCAGAGAACTGGTGATAGGTTTCACCTGACAGTAGTTTAGCATTCCTAAATTTTTTTCTATAGAATTCTGCATTCTTTTCATACCTTAACAAAAGAGCCTGCTTTAGCATGTCATAATTTTCCTGATCACCTCTGCTCATTTTTGCAAAAACTTCATAAGCTGCCCCACGAAGTCCCTGAGATAACTTTAAGCTCCACCTTTCTCTCTCTAACCCATACGTGGTAGCTAATAGTTCGTACCTATTTATATAGCTCTCAATATCATCGTCTTTCTCAACAAAATGATCTAAATGAAAATTCATAGCTGAGGTTGAGGCTCCTTGAGTAACCGTAGCATCAGAGGCAAAGGGACTGGCACCATTTTCAGGAGCATGGCCTTGAAACTCAAACTCCCTTAGTCGTAATTCATGTTCCCTTTGTAATCTTTTCTCCTCCTTTTCTGCTTCCCTCTCTGCAGCTAATTTCCTCTCTTCTGCAGCTAATCTTTTGTCTTCTCTTTCTGCTTCCAATTTCTTAGCCTCTTTGTCAGCCTCAATCTGCAACCTCTTAGTCTCAGCCTCAGCTTCAAATTGTAACTTCTTAATTTCCCTTTCAGCCTCTAACCTTCTTTCGGCTTCTTTTTCTAATCTTCTTTCTTCGCGTTCAATAAATTTGTCACATTCCGTTGTGACATAGGCAACCATAACTTGCCCATCTAATCCTAACTCTTTTGCAGTCTGAACCGCAGCAGATCGAAATTTGGCCAGGTCCGCCATTGTCTATCAGGTAAATTTTTTTATAATGTCTACCCAACAATTCAATTTCTAACTATATATCTAATGGACAACACAGGCACCGTGAGCTCAACCTTATTTAATTCCACCCAAGGATACCTTTTAATTCTTATATTCCCTGAAGTGAATTACCCCCAATATTTTTAATAGTTAAAGATTCAAAATCCCAAGAGCGAGCCCCCAATATATGTGGTGAAGTGGGATGTTATAAATACTTATAGGGAACTTAGTGTACTGACTGAGATCAGCTGTGAAGGTATCTATATCTATTAAGAGTAGTGTATTATAGATAACCTTACTTGCTACCACATATCTATATATCTCAGTCAGAATTATTCTGGAATAGTGTGATGCTACGTTATGTGTCTAGGGTATGTGTATGATGAAGTGTAAGTCACAACAACAGACAGATAAACAATTTAATTTAATCCACTACTCTTGACAACACTGTGACACTCACATACATATAACACTCTACAAAGATATCTTAAAAGAGTCACTGATAAACTTTCGAATAACAATATGTATTCATTACTGGCATGAATGAATATGTGTCCTGATTCAACTACAAGGGAACCAGGAATCACAATCAATTTAAATTACAAGTTATGTACAGAATGTATTTAATATGAATATTGTAGTGACATATATTATTACAAATGTTCTATGTGTGTCAGTTGTGTAGTAGTAAAATGAGGTAATACTGGTTTTGTTTTGTTCAAGCTCTGTTGGTATTTGTCATCATGACTTCAATAGTTTGTCTTTAGGGACCAGTATTTGAGATGTTCAAAGTTCCTGATTTTAAGACAAGTAAATTCCCCTCTGAATAGTATTTTTATAAAGTTATTTCAAGATGAGGGGACATAATGTTGAGCTCAGCTGGCCAACTCTGCTTATCTTGAGTGATGGCGGCAGGAAGGGACTCCTCTGCTCGAATTCTCCTCTGGGCTCAGGAGACACCTCACTGATAGCTAAAAGGACCAAGGAGTATGCTGTCCGACTCTGGATTCAGCAAATCTCTGACCAGATGCTGCTCAGTACCATCAAGACCACTGTCCCACAATTCATACGAATAACACAGATACGTTGATTAGCAATGAATTCTGGCACAAACTGGCACAAATTTCCATCTGCTTATCTTCCAGGCTTTTATTGAGCCAAATATAAGCTGGCTTCAACGCACTGATGCTTTATCAAGTGTATTTAAACAAGTGGTTTCGAACTAACGCTCCCAAGTGTGTATATCAGCGAGACTGGCCAATGAGCCACGTTTCGACAAGTGTTTGAAAAAATGTTATCTTTTCCCGTCTCCCCTAACAACCAAGATAGTATTTATAGCCCGACCAATCGTGGTTAGGCTTTCATTTGTTGCGCTCCAATCAATTTGAAGTTTACATGGTAGGCTATTTCTGTAACGTAAATTTTTTTCAAACACGTTAAAAAAAAATCTTATGAGCAGAAATGATTTTATGCTGTCAGGCACCCCCAATGTTATGTGTTCAAACGTAAACCCATCTAATGTTGTCTTTTCTAATAAGAGTTTGTTATGATTTATAAACCTAACTCTGGGAAAGGGTAGTGTATTTTATCACTGTCCGTCTGAAAAAGTTAGTGCTTGTAGACTTACACGCGTGATGCCAGCATTTGTATATCGCGCGTCGCGTGTTGCATGCGTTCCTGATTTTCAGCCCTCCCCTCTCGCTATCCTTTTGTCCATCTGTTCGTTCGTTTTGGTAACGTAATATAATTAATGTTAGGATTAATTTAGGTCATTACGCAGTACGTCTCAATGTTTTTCTTAGAAATGCAGCACACGTTTCATTGAAGAAGGCGGGTAATAATACAGTAAGCTTTTATATCAACGTGAAAGCGTTACAATTTGCAGACGAAGCAGAAAACAAGGGGGATTTCGAGTACATTCTCTGTGACAGCACTGTTATTTTACCATTGCTCTTCTCTTTATTAATTTTATTTGTTAGGCTTCATATTTACCTAATAATTTATATATGTGGATTAGAATATTTCATGACAAGCATACCCGCCAAACTATGGTGGGAAATATTTGCGCTATCTGCTGCGTGCCCTGATGGCGGCACTAATTCTCCTGTGACCATTTATCTTGGGAGCCGCGGTAGCATAGTGGTTAGTGCACTGGCTTCCTAGCTCAGTGGTCTATGGTTCGATCCCCAGATGAGGTGAGATTTTTTTTAGGCCGCAAACGGCTCCTGGGTTCACCCAGCCGCATTTGGGTACCAGAGCAACTCTGGGAAGGTTAAGGCGGCCGGCGTGATGCTGACCACATCACCCCTAGTGTGCCGATTGTCAAGAAAATATGGGCCTAACACCATATTCCCAATATACCCCAATGGGCGTGTGACGTGATCCTTTATCTGGATGCCTTGATTATAAAGCTTATGGAGTCACGAGTCAAAAATGGCATGGGCAGTGACCAAAAAAAAAAAAAAAACATAAATGGACTGACATTTGAATATTTAATTAACAGCTGCTTTATCTCAAAACGTTTTGTAAATTTATTACTCCGTCTCCGACTAATTATTTAAGGGGGTATCGGCGTGAGGGACCTATCTGCCGAGTTACTGCAAAATGTAACGAACTACATTCTTTATTTACACTCACCTGAATTTTTAAAAATGGCGGAATGTTCAAGAAATTGTAATAAGAATCAGACAAATGCCATTATTAAGGATGCAAGCAAAATGTTTAATTCCCCGCATGAAAAATATAGCAACTTTGCTGGCAAAATATATGGGAAACATTGTGGTACGGGCGCAAAAGGAAATATTCCAGCGTCGTGCAATTTAGTGCAATGGACATTGTGGTGGGTTTTGATGTTAAGAAGAATGGTGTGCGTATAGTTGTACTTGAGTGAGATCAACTGTGAAGGTCTCTGAGGTAAACAATGAACAACTGTATTACAGAGTACCTTTCTTGTTACCACCTTACGATCTCACTCGAAGTTATATTCTTTTTGACTAGCGTGACTGAAAGCTACCTAAAGTGTCTAGGGTATTGTAAGAGTGTTGTAAAAGAATCTCAATACAAAAACATATACAAACATATACTAAGTACTATGATAAACTCAACTAACTCCAGCTGTTAAATTTTATATTTAAAATATTTTTTTTAAAACTTTATTGGTCCTGAGCCTAAAGTTGTTTTGGTCAGGACTACAGTTCAATGAGAATCAATTTAGATGGATAGATATATTTACAAATATATGTCAAGATATTTACATGTAACAGACAATATGTCCATAGTACATTGTTACAAATGTTCACTTTGATGTTGTTTACTCTGTTTAAATACTGGGAATGGGAAGCAGGTTGGGATTTGTCATCATTCCAATGTCTTTTGTTTCACTATGATTGTTCCTTATATTCTTTAGGAGGAATGTTTTTGTAAGCACAGGAGATTATTCTTGAAAAGTGATAATTTTTCCCAGGCCAGATATAGCACTTATCTGGTTCCTGGAATAAGCCGCAGTTGTAGTCGGTTTGGCCAAACACTTCAGTCTCCTCTGGTCTTGACTTCTTTAATACAAGTAGGTGCCAGAGACTCTTTGAAATCTTGCAGACTTCTTCACTGATCGAGTACTAGCACCAGACAAGTGCCAGCAGGAACCCCACATATCAAGGAAATATAAACATAGTAACGATGAATTAGGCAATAGAATATAGCACACTTTCATCACTGCCTCTGTTCAGACTGCTTTCTGATGGTAGTATTATTAATAAAAAAAACACAAGTCTGCTCATCGCTTCTTGCTCTTCTGAATATTTTGAAAAAATGGCAGCGAGCATCCTACTATTCCTATCATGTAAAAAGCTTTGGCCAATGAGACCAAGCATTTCTTTTTTTGAATGAATTCTTTAAAAAAAAATTATCTCAAACCCTATGCGTTACTATTACCAACTAGATTTGTATATTTAGGTCAGCCAATAATAGTACGGCTTCTCTCAAATTTCATCCAATCCCTTTCATCGTAATATCTTAGCCTTTCTCTCACCTAATTTTTCCCCCCCCAAAATATGCTATCCAATCTAAGCAGACATGACTTGACCTGACAGTATCTCCGCTTCTCTAAGTATTATCCCCTATATTTGATTATCTAATGGACTATTTATGTACTTGATAACATATTCTTAGTCAGCAAGGCCACAGGTACACGAATATATGATTTTTATGGGGCTACGTGGCTTGGTTCAATATTCCATATTTTTTTTCCATGTTAGTTGTTGATTTTTAAACTACCTCCTGTTCAATTCTTTTCTTATGTACTTTCAAGCTAATTACGAGAGTTTATGTCATTTGCAATAAGAGCTAAGCGTGTTTTCATGACCGTAGTGTCCACTTTTTTCTCACGTTTACATCGTAATTTGAAACCGCCTAAGGGCAATACTAGCAAGTTAGTTTTATTTTTAGAAACAATTGTGAGACGTGATTTGCGTTGGGTATCTATCCGTCCCCTCTCCCCTCTACAATGTATTTAGGCAAATACTTAATTGACCTAGGAAAGTGTTACGTTTGTCTCAAGGACGAATTTGAAAAATTGGGTACCCTTTTTGGTTCGGCTACGGCGTTATCAAATAATAAGCTGAAGGCGTAGGCGACGACCAAGATTCTCGCCGAAAATTTGTAGTACTATCCTATCTTTGACTTTATGCACTATACTGTTATATTCTAATTTAGATATTGTATTTAGAAGTTCGCCACAGACACGAGCGAACTGCTGTAACGTAATTTCCAGACTGCAACTTTGGTAGGAAAAAGATGCGCGCTATTTTAAGCGTCGTGAAGTTTAGTGCATAAGGCCAGAAGCGCACGACATTTACATAATTTCCAGATTTTACCTTTGGTGGGAAAGAGATGGGAAAAACTTTGGGACGCAATGACGCCTGAAGAAATTTTTATGTGTAATATTTGATTAAGAAAATATACTTTTAGCCTTTTAACATTTCTGCAACTTAGCAAGCAACTTAATAGTCTATAAATAAAATTCCAGAGTTAATAAATGCTAAAATGCTCTATATAATTATATTAACTTTTCTTGTACATTAACAGATCAGCCTTTTTTAGTCTAAACAACATCTGGAATTTCTCTCAGTACAACACGAATACAAAATTAAGATTATATGAGAGCTGTGCACTTTCTGTGCTTCTCTATGGTGCGGAATGCTGGAGAGTAACAGAGAAGGAAATGTCGAAATTGTCCTCTTTCCACACAATCTGCCTAAGAAAAATTTTCAGAATCTTTTGGTCGAATACCATCACCAACCAAGAACTGCTTACTCGGAGCAACCAAGAGGACATGCACACCATCATAACTGGCAGACGCTGGAGCTAGGTTGGCCATGTCCTCAGAAGAGACCCCGATGCCATCACAAGAACAGCTATGCTATGGACCCCTGAAGGAAAACGAAAGAGAGGACGACTGAAAACAACTTGGCGGAGGACTGTGGAGGCTGAGATGCAAAGAATGAACCAGAGTTGGGGCACTGTACGAAGGATGGCCGCCGACCGAGCAAAGTGGAATCAATTTGTTGCTGCCCTACAATACGCCACAAGGTGTAATGGCCACTGACTGCTTTGACGGTCGGCGGCTAAGGATAAAAGAAGAAAAGAAGAGAATACATTAAGATAAACGTTAAATCTTGTTATTTAATAAATAAATATGATTATAATAAGAAATAATAGGCATGATATTAGAATGGTGTTCAAATACCGGCCGGAACATGAAAGGATATTCTCAAGCACTCTGGGAAAGTGGTGCATGTAATCAAGTTGATAACGATTTAAAAAATGGGCAAAGATTTGTTTCGAAAGTAGTATAGCTATGGGAAGTTATAGATCCTAATACTGGACCCATATAACTTTATTTAAAAACAAAAAGAAAAGTTTTCTTGTGCCTTCACCAAATCTACCCGGTGTATTTCCCTGGAGTCTGAAACAAAGAATAGGTCTAATGTGCACTATAGCAAGTCGTAATAGGCCACTAAATGAGGTTGTGCAGGGGGTAGGTTACCTAATGAAGTAAAACGAACTACCACAGAAACCATCACTGCAAGAGTATTCTAATGTTTGGTGCAGGCTTCCTGTAAGGGGACCAGCTGGAGTGATGGCTCCATGCTACGTAAGAAGCACAAAGAAAATTTTGAAGATGATGATGAAGATGATAATATGTGAATGAACTAGAGAATTGTTCGCCACAACAAAATGTGAATGAACTATTAAATTGTTCACCACCACAAAATCTGAATAAACTAGAAAATTGTTCACCACAACAAAACCTAAATGAACTAGAAAATTGTTCACCGCAACAAAATGTGAATGAACTAGAAAATTGTTCACCACCACAAAATCTGATTGAACTAGAAAATTGTTAACCACAACAAAATCTGAATGAACTAGAAAATTGTTCACCACAACAAAATGTGAATGAACTAGAAAATTGTTCGCCACCACAAAATCTGAGTGAACTAGAAAATTGTTAACCACAACAAAATCTGAATGAACTAGAAAACATGTTTACCACCACAACATCTGAATGAACTATAAAATTATTCACCACCACAAAATCTGGATGAACTAGAAAACTGTTCATCACCACCACTATATCTGACTGAACTGGAAAATTATCTACCAGTTTTGTATTGTTCTTCTACCAGTAAAAATAAGCCTTGCGGGTGATGATGATATTTTCTTGACAAGAAGAAAGAGCCATCAGTTTGACAAGAAAGATCCCCAAGTTCTATCTCCCTGAAGGAAGCAAAGGGAAATCTTCTAACAACACTTGACAAAGAAATCAATACTTTAGAACTTCCATCAAGTGCCAAAGGCAAACAAAGAAATACGATTGAATGGGAAAAAAAGATAACACAGAAGATGTCTGTATTTTCGCACGGCCAGCGAGACGGTTCGAATCTGAGTTTATTAATTTTTCAGAAAGTCTGGACGCCCAGAAAAGTTCCAGTAATAATTGGGGGTTGCTGCAAGATTGATAGAGAAAGTACAAATGATAAAAGGTATGGAGTCAATTTTACAGATGAGCGATACATTAGAAATACAAGACGTTTCGAAGTATGCCCTTCGTCCGCCGCAGGCAAAACAGAAGACAAAGATGAAAAATAGACAGATTATGAGAAAATAGTTTTCAGGGCGTTAAGTTTCCACAGAATGAGGTACGCGGTAGCCAATCCTGAGTCTAGTCCTACTAAGAAACCATCTATGAAATGTAAGGAAAGGAAAACTGTCATGATTGTTTGATTTCCTTTCAGATCCTGGTAACTAGCTTCTAGCGAGAAAAGCTTTTACCGTAAGTTAGCAAAACATGAGCACTGAGCGAACTTCAAAATATACAAATTAATATTAAAAAAAGCATAAAATATATAGACGACGACAGATTATGAGAATATTAGACACGCACCACAAAAAAGAGTCATAAAGGCGTTGAAGTAAACACTATATACTGTACATTTTGAATACAATTTATCGCCACACTAATTAGTTGCTCCAGCTGAAGAAGGAAAGATGATGGAAAAAATGACATTTATAATAATGGCGAAGACTACAGAGAAGGAGGAGAAGAAAAGATTATCATGTTGAAGAAATTCTCAAAAGGCAAAAACAGATGGTGATAACAAAGGAGAAGAAATGGAAAAAAGATGATGATTATGCTGATGATTATGAAAATGAGGATGGAAAAAAAGAAAAATGATGAAAGAATACAACGATGGTTACAAATAAAATTATGAGAAATAGTACGATGATGACAATGAAGAAGAAGTACAAGGAGAAAAAGAAGAAAAAAAAAAACAGATAATGATGAGAACAACAATAAGTCAAAGCAGAAGTGAGCATCTCTCCGCGTGTTAGGTGTGCAAAATTCTTTTTTTTTTTTTTTTAAGTTTAAGTTTGCGAATTTAATAACAAGTATAATTATCCACGCGCATGACAGCATGCTGACGCAGTAAGCTCGTGCTGATTTATTTTTAGATACTCAAAATGAAGATAAAAAAATACCGCACGATTCAATGAATTAAGATTATAAAATGTTTAGCGATGGCTGAATGAGTTCAATAACGTGCATATCATTATTGAAATATTTGTTTTAGACAAGGGAGAGGGAAGGTCACGCATATCTGTCAAACGTGGGCAAAACAAATCCTGTTATAGAAAGAGTACAAGACAGAACGATGATGGCAATGGATAGGACACACTGAGGAAACCTACTGAGAGTATTGCAAGGCAGTTCTTGCTCTGGACTCCTCACAGGCTGGTAACCACATCGCTGTAAATAACTTGACACATGAACCCCCACTGCAAGGGCTGGTAACTGCTTCGTGCGGGTTTCCTAACAAGGAACCAAAAGCAGAGGTAGCCCCAGGCTCCATGGAGAGCAGGGAGTGGATGATGATATCAAGGTGTATATATTTATTATGCAAGCACTTTAGTAAATAAAATATATATTTCCTTACTTACTTACTTAGTCGTTCCTCTTCTACCGTGAGGTGTAGAAGTTTTGAAAAGAGAGCGCTATATTATCCTATCAATTGTCTTCCTGCTGGTCTGCTTCCATTCTAGTCCTTCAGAGACTGCCTAACGTTGTTTTCCCAGCGGACTCTGGGTCGTCCTGGAGGTCTGAATCCCTGGCTGTTAATGTCCCACACGAGGTAGCCGATCTTCTCGCATTCTGCAGACATGGCCAAACTATCTTAGTTGGGACTGTTCTACTGGGGTCTGCAGGGGTTGGGTTTTTTGGGTCTTGACGTATCGTCTGGTTGCGGACTATGTCTCTTGTTACATCAACCGCCGTCCTCAGATACCTCATTTCTGAGGTTGGAATCTGGCTTTTGTGTGTTGTAGTCATTGCACATGACTCACATCCATAGACTGGGACATAGGTGGAGCGGTATATAGCCATCTTCGTGTTCTTGCTAACGTCTCTTTTGCTGAAGAATCCTCGATTTATGTCTTGAAAAAGTCTCCGAGCTGCTGCTTTTTGAGTAGCCAATTTTCTTTCATGCCTCCCTTCCAGCTCCAATGTATTTAAAATGGTTGACCTGCTCTAGGACCTGTTCGTAATATATATATATATATATATATATATATATATATATATATATATATATATATATATATATATATATATATATATATATATATATAAATGTGATGGGGCCGGAAAGACACCCGGCTTCCCCCTTCACGGAAAGACACCCGGCTTCCCCCTTCACGTAAAGATACCCCGGCTTCCCCCTTCAGGTTCAAGGCATATTTATCGCCCATATATTTTCGATGTGCGCGCAGCACTCTGGGATGTGAAAAGTCTTCATGAAGATATATTAGTTTAGGCCATAATAAAGCCTAAGAATTAGTTGTGATGTGTTATATTTGATAATTGTGGGCCATATCTGTGTTTTCGTGCCTAATAAAGCAAATATCGCGAGTGTTATTTATGCCGCCAAATTAATACGCGTAGCGCGCAGTAAGTTGAGTGATTAGCCTAGTACCTATATAAAGCATGCGATGGCCAGCAGCGGCCTTTCTAAGTATCAGTCCAGACGAGAGAACAAACGAGACGAGGTGACCGGTGTAGGTAGCAGATGGACCAGAGCACGTGAGCTGTAATTCTTAGCGCATTTTGTAGAATTTAGCATTTGTGTTCTATAAGTCTGAAATTATATTCATCACGAGTCTGTTTTAATGTTTAGTGAATTAAATAGATAGATAGATGTGAAAGTTTAAGAGCGATTATTTCATTTATCAGAAGGGCAAATTTAGTAGGAGAGTATTTCATACATGGAACTGGACAGAGAAGCGATCGATTACTTGCATTTAGATAATATTAACTGTTATCAAGATGGCAGCCACGTGTTCAAGAAAGGCGGCGCGTCATCATGCTGTGAATAAAGAAGACGCTTAGTTATTACGAGTTATCAAGCCTACAATGTTACGCTATTGACACGTGGGTGAAAGTAGGTTAAATGTAATTTTCCCCAGTAATAGAAGAGAGAGTTTTCATGGTAAATTTCCTTTATGTGATGTATTTAGCTTCAGTTTTGTTAAAGTCAAGAGTAATTTTAGTTTATTCTTTAATGTAAGAGTAATTAAGTGTATTTCACGATTATTGATTATTCTACTGTATATCTTTGGTGGGTTACTTTGAGGGAGGTGAGAATCTGTATTTAGATTTCTGGAGAGCGCGAGGCCACTCCTTGGGGCGTAAGGCACTTTGAGACAGGTGTTTCTCTGTTTGCTCCGTGCGGAGCATGGAAACACCGATGCAACTGGTGTCCATTACAGGCCCACAAGAAGCATTTTTATGCTATTGCAGTGGTTGTTTCTGTAACAATGTGTTTCATGTGATGAGTTCCCAATCTCATCAGTCGGCATATACGACATGCTTCAGAGTGCAGTGACGAATATTGAGATGGATCAGTTGCGAGGTGGTGGTTTATTCTCATTATTGAGAGTATTTGTTGTACATGTAGTTGAAGAATATTATTTTATGTCCAGTTGATTATTATTTAATTATTGTTATGTGAAGAATGGTTTGTGACAGCACGTGGGCTCACTTGGAGATATATATTTCTCTTCTCCGCTCCTGAGGGAGCATGGGGCCACCAGTGTGGTTTGCCTCCGCATGAAGTATTCATATGCTCGTGCAGTAGTGGCTTCGGTAGCAATCTGTGTTACATGGTGAGATTGCCAGCCTCATGCGCAACACCATACTAGTCTCATTGGACGACATGCATGAGTTTGTGGGTGTGTGACAGTTGAGTGTTTGCTCTTGCAGTAGTGGCTTCGGTAGCAACCGATGTTACACGGTGAGATTGCCAGCCTCATGCACAACACCTTACTAGTCGCATTGGATGACACGCATGAGTGTGTGTGTGTGATAGTTGAGGGTGTCAGGTGGCGTGGAAGGACCGTTTGGCAGGTGAGAGTATCGTTATTTAACTATGATTTTAACTAGCCCGTGCTTTGTTTGCGTTTCAGGATTAGCAACTGAGCACTAGCTGGGTGTTTGTTTGTTTGGTGTTATGTTCGTTGGTTTATTTGTTTAATGTTTGCTTCAGTGTGCTCTTAGTCACTGAATGGGTTGTAAAAATAAATACAGCCCCTGCCTCAAGAATCAGAGTTTTATTGTTGTTCGGGTCGGTGCGAGTGTGAAAAGAGAGTGATCACATATCACAATAACATCATCATCTCGCCCACCCTATCACATATATATATATATATATTGCAGTTGTTATCTAGCACTATCTACCACTATTCAAAAGCACTTTCATCCGACTCACTGATGCTAAACGTAACACTCAGGGTGGGTAAAATATTTTGAGGAAGATGGAAGTGGTGAATGCAAGCGCAGGGCGTCTGATTCCTATATCAGGAGATCCAATATTCAAAAAAGGAATTTGTTTTTCTCTTAGTTTGTGGTACATGTGTGTGGTACAAGTTGCCAGTAGTCAACGCTAGACACCAACATCAGACGGGTCTTGAAGACGCTTGACAACCTAAGAAATTCCCTCGGCCTTGTGCATGAGACGTGCTGCTGACACAATATTTGATACCTGATAAGAAGTACAGTCCAAGGCAACTGTGGGAAACAACAGCGGCGGAAGCAGACGCCAAGCGATTCCACACTGGAAGCAATTACAACAACAGCTCATCCAAGGAACATGTCACAATATTCCATACGTTCCACCACAGTTTAAATCATCAGATGATAATAAATATCATCGTATCTTTTTCATAACCAACTTTATTTATTTTACATTGTTAAACTATAAGTGATTATTAAACCAGTTTATCTGTAAAGCTATTGTTGGATTAATCACTATTGAGTGAAATGTATGTCTACACCTGTATGCCTCATATTGTTCTAAATACATAAACTTATAGAGCTATAAAATTAATAGTTGGTGAATCACCTTTAGTTCGGGAGTCAGAAATACGAGCGAAAATATTTTATTACAGAAGTGGCCCAAGAATAATAAGTTCATTCCAAATAAGGTGATCTCAGCTGTTATGCTTCCTTTTCTTTAAAATCTAGTGAGTCTACCTTAATTAGAAGCATCATTGTTCTATTAAATCTCTGCCAACAGTAATCTTGAGCGAAGGTTGATACCTTTGAAGACCCTTTTCATTATACTCTAAGTTTGGCCATTGTCGGAAAACAATCACGCCGCAGTGACGGAGGAGAAAAAAGAATGTTTAACGTTGGTAAGTTTCGGACAAGCCCTTTTCCCGCGGCACTTAATAGCACGGTGCCCCCAGATTTAAAGGTACTTTCACTGCATTCCTAGTGAAAACTTGCTAGCTACTAACTAGAATTCACTTTATTCGTAAAACTGTATAAGATAAAAAGTGATCTTTTCTTTGAAGTGAAGTTGACATTCGGTAAAATATTTAGTTCTAGTTTTCCATCGCTCTGATGATGGGACTTCAGGAAGCAGATCTTGCAAAACAGATAAAAGTTACGATAGGCTGGACTTATTCCAAATTCTCTGAAACCTGAAAATATAAATGATTTTATCAAGTTAGATCTGTAGACAGCTCAGTGCATTTAAAGTAGATCCCTACAGAACCACGGTCTACTCCTGCCTTAAACCATCACTAATGTTTCCATTCTGTCCCAGAAATAACCACTCACCTGTCCGGCCACTTCCAGAAACAATGCCTTACTGTTCGCTTACCACCTGAACGAAATACTGACTTTTACTCCCTACCTGAACCAAATAGTGACCTGCACACCCATTCCCTGAACCAAATTCAGGAACTAGCTACTCCATTTGTGAACCAAATGTAGATCAATTAACTAATTACCTGAACCAAATGTTAACATGTCTTCTTCTTCTTCTTCCGTCCTTAGCCAAAGACCGACCAAGCAGTCTGTGGCCATTACGCCTTGCGGCGTCTTAGGGCAACAAGAAATTATCCGTTGTTCCGTTACGCCTAAAGGCGTTTATTGGTGCAACAGAATATTAATTGTTGTTTCCGTAATCAATGTGACAAGCAATACACACTTGCAAATATCTTGTGTAGGCCTGATATACACGTACATATCTTGTGTAGATCTGATATACACACTTGCACATATCTCGTGTATACCTCATATACACACTTGCACATATATTAGGTAGATCTGATATACACATTTGCACATATCTTGTGTAGGCCTGGTATACACACTTGCACATATCTTGTGTAGATCTGATATACACACTTGCACATATCTTGTGTAGATCTGATATACACACTTGCACGTATCTTGTATAGATCTGATATATACATATATTGTAAAGATCTTATATACACACTTGCACATATCATGTGTAGATATGATATACACACTTGCACATATCTTGTGTAGATATGATATACACACTTGCACATATCGTGTGTAAATCTTATATACACACGTGCACATATCGTGTGTAGATCTTATATACACACACATATGTTATATAGATCTGATATACACACTTGCACATATCTTGTGATGCTCTGATCACATTGGACACTAACACGCAAAAACACGCACACACAAACATTAACTAACACGTAATCTGACGCCATTTAGACCGCTCTCTCGTGTACACAACAAGTTTAATGGCTGTTACACAATTTGTGAAATGGAAAACAAACATGGACGCACGTTTTTCATGTATATTTGATGAGTAATTAAACAAGAGATAACAATTTAGTTCAGAAATGTATTTGTGCAAGACAAACTCTATGCTAGAATTATTCAGATCATGCATTAAACTAGGCCTGACCACAATGATCCAGATTAAACTCACACAAGATGAATAGCTGTCACATCTTAGAACATAGGCCGTGCCGTTAGTAAAATCGGAAATATGTCAGAATTAATTTGTAGCTTGGGAATTCTGGTTCGCATAGATCAAAACCATATTAACGGAGTCTCTCCTTTTCCTTCCCCAACCCCGGGTAAAATCAGCAAGCCTTTTACATTACATTTATGTGCGGTCTGTGTATGTTCTAAATGAATAAACGTCATCATTCAATTACGTGAAGGAAAAATACACTTTTTGGGGACCCACTTTCATCATCATCAACATCATCATCACCAACAACATCATCATCAACATCATCATCAACATCATCATCATCAGCAACATTACCATCATCTTTCAGATCCTGAAAGATATACGCCTTCAACAAATCTATACACAAGTCTTACAATCCCGTGCCATCAACTCAAAGTCTGTCTATGTCTTCTCATCACGTTCAAGTCTGTCTCTAGTTCTCTTCTCCATGTATTTGTTGGCCGCCATCTGCCTCTCTTGCCCTAGGGATTCCAGAATAAGGACTGTCCTATAATGCCACGGTGGCACAGTGGTTAGTACACTGGCTTCCTGGTCCATGGTTCGATCCCCAGTTGAGGTGGGAATTTTTACACCGCAAACGGCTCCGGGGCCGGACTCAGCCTCATGAATTGGGTACCAGAGCAACTCTGGGAAGGTTAAGGCGGACGGCGTGATGCTGACCACATCACCCCTAGTGTACCGATGGTCTAGAAAATATGGGCCTAACACCATATTCCCAATATGCCTCAATGGGCGTGTAACGGGATACTCTACCTTTTTTTTTTACATCCTGCATCAAGTATATAGAGACAGAAAATCAAGCGGTTTGGCCATCTCATGGGAATGGAGCCAGATAAATTACCACTACGTGCCTACGCAACTAGAAGATCTGAACCAAGAGGCAGATGGATTGACAGCATCACAGGCATCCTAAAACACCATGGCCTCACAACAGCCAATGTGACACACTTGGTTCGAGAACACAAACTTCAGGTCCCCACTACGCTTGATGGCAATAGTGAAAGGAAAAAGTAAGTAAAGTATTTCACCATTTAACGAAAAGTGGAGTCCTAATAGCTGTATATAGGTGTACATGTGTGCTGTCTGTCTACAGGTCGTGTCAGCACACACTGATCAGCGCAAATTTATCCCTAATTTCGAGAAAGCCTTCCCCAGACAAAGTCATTATTGTAGTTCAGCGGGGACTGTAGTTCAACGTGGAATGTAGTTAAAGGGGAAAAAGAGTACAGCTTGGGAATTTAGTTCAACGGGGAATGCAGTTCCAGGGGAATGTAGTTCAACTGGGAATGTAGTTCAAGGGGGAATATAGTTCAATAGGGAATATAGTTCAACGAGGAATATAGTTCCAGGGGAATGTAGTTCAACGGGGAATGTAGTTCAAGGGAGAGTATAGTTCAACGGGGAATGTAGTTAACGGGAAATGTAGTTTCAGGGAGAATGTAGTTCGACTGGTGTCCATGAGAAGACGAAGCAAGAATAGGACTAATGTCTTCTCTGGCATGTCGTGAGAAGCGATAAATATGATGTTGTGCTTGGGACTGGAAACCTTGTCATGTAAAATAAGTTGCTACATAAATTATAACTGCAAGAGGACATAAATGATTTCATGCAGGTGTCCTGCATGGAACACCTTGATAGCATTACAATGCAGTCCTTATTCTGGAATCCACAGGAAAAGAGAGGCAGAGGTAGACCAAAAAACCCACGGAGAAGAGAACTGGATACAGAGGTGAAAATGATGAGGAAAACAAGGAAAGAACTTGAGCGGATGGCACGTGACAGGAAGACTTGGCATGTGTTTGTTGAAAGCCTATGCTCCTCGGGGAGCTAAAGGGTATTGATTGATTGTCCTGCAAGGGGGCCAGATGCAGCTGTGGGTTCATGCTACACAAGGAGCAAAACGAGAAAAGAAGAAGACTGACAGATTATAATTATAGGTCAAGGCTAAGTAAAATACTGACCGTATATTCTGACCTAACATCATGGCGACATTACTGACAGCAATGCACGCTTGAGGCTCAGGCACGGCTTACGTCAACTTGGGTGCTCTGGGATGCGAAGCGCATATACAATGAAGCAGACGATGACTTAGAGACACATAGGCGCCTGATGAATAAAAATGTTAACAGCTCCAGAAGTGCCATGGGAAACATTTTGGCAGAAGGCAGTCTGTAGAAGACCCTCGCAGAATTCCCCACGTGACGCGTCCGATCCAGACTATTACATAAATGAATATCTGTGCTGTTGGAAACAGAAAATTGAATGGACGAGGGCGCTGGGACCTTTTTTGGGGGAGACGAGTTCAGATGAGGGTCGGTAAGCTAGAAAATCAATTGAAATGTTGTATGAACGTTGAGCGAAACGTAAGACAAAATACTAAAAGACAGAAGACGCAATTGATGCGATGTGACAGTAGAATCTTTAAGATTTAAAAGAAGCGAAATTGTTGACAAAAGCAAAGTTAATAATATATTTTTTTTAATGTATCAACCTCGCTCAGTGTAGTTCTGTAGTTTTATCTTTTAAACATGACTAAACTCATGCTATCTCATCACCATTTCCCGTTCGATTTCTTATGGAATATTCAGCAACCAAGGTAGTTGTTTGTTCTTGGAAGACGCATGAACCAAAAGCATTCATGGACTCTAGCAGTAGTGGTTTCCTAAGCAATTTGTTTAATATGAGATTGCCTATCCCATCATCACCACCCTTCAGCTCTACAAGGAGCATAGGCCTTCAACAAACGTAGGCCAAGTCTTTCTGTCACGTGCCATCGCTAATGTTCTTTCCATGTCGTCTGTATCTCCTTCATTTCTGTCTGCAGTTTTCTTCTCTATGTGTTCTTTGATCTTCCTCTGCCTCTCTTACCCTGGGGATTCAAGAGTAACGATTGCCTGGTAATGTTAACAACATGTTTTTTTTTCAATGTGTGTCCTATCCGTCTCCAGCGTCGTTTTATCATTGCCTATCCCAAACAGAGCCTCACATTAATCGCTGATTATGACATGTTTCAGAGAGCAATAGTCCGATTCCTTCTAGTAAGTGTCATCAGAGCCCCCCAGACGGTGTCAAATTCATCGGCAACAATGCTATTCCACGAAAAAACAAAGAAAGAACGAATGCATCACCAAAGTTATTATACAAATAAACGGGCTTCATATCCTTAGAAGATCAATGCTGAAGGGAATTTAGATTAATAAAGACCACGAGTGAAATGGGAAATTTTTTGCATAGAGATGGGAGATGATTGCCAGTGAGTGTGAGATGAACTAAGAATGGATCAAGAATGGTCAATATGGACAGCGAGCGAGCGATATCAGCTTACATTTAATTTTTATCAGGCCAGAACAAGTAGCTATACTGTCCACGGGGTTTTACGTGACAGGACAAACATCGTGATTTGTAAGGCTGGGAACATCAGGTATTCAAAATGAACATTGAGTATCAAAATATAACTTTTAACCTTAAAATATTGATATTAAAGTAAATAAGCATATCTAGCTTATAATTTATGATACGGGTACGCGCCTTTCTTTTTTGTTTTCAGAGTTAAATGAACACTGAAAAGGCATGGAAGCAATAACAAAAAATATGTAACTCGAATTCGACCAAACCACGATTAATGATTTTATTTCATTTCTATATCCTGTACCTACTTTAATATCATTAATTTAGATAGAAAAAGAAAAAGAAACTGAAGCTTCATTCCAAAGGTAAAAGGTAAAGGATCCCGTTACACACCCATTGAGGCATATTGGAAATATGGTGTTAGGCCCATATTTTCTTGACCATCGGCACACTAGGGGTGAAATTGTCCTTAATCCAACTAAGGATTTCAGATGTCTGCTTGTTGTTAATATTGTGTGTGTGTGGGGGGGGGGGGGGGGGTCAGAGAGGCTAAAAGGTAGGCTATGGTGTCCGTCTCTAATTCTAAAAAGGTACCCAGTTTGCTTCCAGTACAGGGAATATAATGAACTTTTTTCAAACCAGTGGTCTTAATGATGTAATACTCTCCCCTGGTCTCCTGGGTAGTGAAATCGGATGCCTAGCCTTCTCAGATTAAGGGCGGGGGGGGGGGGGGGAATAGGAGGTCCCGCGTGCAAGTTGCGCACGTTGGAAATCCCACGGCAGTTTGAAATCGCAAAGAATAGACCATACGGAAGCTCCTCTGGCAAAATTTAAAATTTCAGAAACCTACCCACCACACAAATATGTATAGTCTGTGTGATACCGGTATACGTACTGGTCTGTTTCCACTTGTTGGTGTAATTAATCTCGTGTAGGATTGTTTTTTGTGACAAACAAGCCATGTCTCGTCACTTTTATCAACACAGTGAACATTATAGCTAGAATAAACAGCATAATTTATGAATGGGAACTGTGTTATTCACGGGAAAAGTAATGTAAACACATTATCTTACACTAAGCGATATGATTTCTAAACGTTGTCAACGACCTGGCTCTTCTATGACCATAACCAGATGTTCTACAAAATGACAAACATATGGAAGTCAATGGACATCAAAATAAGAATACAAAAGGCAATAACAGATTTTAATATATTGAGAAACATATGGAAGTCAATGGAGTCCAACATAAAAATCAGAATTTTCAACTCAAATGTCAAGACAGTTCTATCGTATGGCTCTGAAACATGGACAATAACAAAAACTACAACCAAGACGTTACTTTCATAAACGGTACTTGGGTAGAAAACAAGGATTGAAATAGTAAGATAGTATCACTAATGTGGAACTGATGACAAGTTCACTAGTGTGGAACTGATGACAAGATCACTAATGTGGAACTGATGACAAGTTCACTAATGTGGAACTGATGACAAGTTCACTAGTGTGGAACTGATGACAAGTTCACTAATTTGGAACTGATGACAATTTCACTAATGTGGAACTGATGACAAGTTCACTAATGTGGAACCGATGACAAGTTCACTAGTGTGGAACTGATGACAAGTTCACTAATGTGGAACTGATGACAAGTTCACTAGTGTGGAACTGATGACAAGTTCACTAGTGTGGAACTGATGACAAGTTCACTAGTGTGGAACTGATGACAAGATCACTAGTGGGGAACGGATGACAAGTTCACTAGTGTGGAACTGATGACAAGTTCACTAGTGTGGAACTGATGACAAGATCACTAATGTGGAACTGATGACAAGTTCACTAATGTGGAACTGATGACAAGTTCACTAATGTGGAACTGATGACAAGTTCACTAGTGTGGAACTGATGACAAGTTCACTAGTGTGGAACTGATGACAAGTTCACTAATGTGGAACTGATGACAAGTTCACTAATGTGGAAGTGATGACAAGTTCACTAGTGTGGAACTGATGACAAGATCACTAATGTGGAACTGATGACAAGATCACTAATGTGGAACTGATGACAAGTTCACTAATGTGGAACTGATGACAAGTTCACTAGTGTGGAAGTGATGACAAGATCACTAATGTAGAACTGATGACAAGTTCACTAGTGTGGAACTGATGACAAGTTCACTAATGTGGAACTGATGACAAGTTCACTAGTGTGGAACTGATGACAAGTTCACTAGTGTGGAACTGATGACAAGAACCAGACTAAAGTCAGTGGAGCAAGTGGTTGGAAGAAGACGTTGGAGAGGACGCATATTGAGGAAACCTGTTGATAGCATTACCAGGCAGTCCTTGTTCTGGAATCCTAGGGTTAGAAACAGGGACAGCGATGACAGGGATATGGAAGACATTAAAAGACCGTGAGCTGATGGCATGGGACAAGAATTAGCATGAGGTTATTGGAAGCCCATTCTCCGTGGGGAACTAAAGAGTAAAGAATGAAGCGATACGACAAAGCAGGAAAGAAAAACTGAAGTCAAGAAAGAAAAAAAAAAACCCACTCTTCTGTAAGTTTATTCTACAGGAAAACGGCCATTCCAAAAGGAAGACGGAATTTTGAAAACAAAAATCGATGAGAACGGGGATGGAAAGGGGTTGTCCTGTAACAGCAAGAAGTAGTGTAAACAAACTCTACACCACAGCTCATTAAGAAAGAAATATATGCAGAAATACACAGGAGGGTAATGAACGCCAATGTAATTAAACCCCGGGTGATTGCAAAGGAAAGTAGTGTATAGAAAAGAGCACGTATTGAGAATACGAACGAACGAACGAGCTTTATTTTCGAAGGGTTAAGAATTGGGCGCGCAGCCCGTCTAACATTCTGCCCTTTCACTCTCATTAATCTTGCATACTATATCCTTTTATTCCCACTTGTTACTTTAAGCATTAATTTAAAGGCATGCAACATTATAAAGTTAACATAGCAGCATTCATTTACAGTATGCAATCATAATAAAAAATGAATAGGTTTTTTTTTTTAAAATAAACAAGATAGTAACAAGAAAAAACATAATAATAAATAAATAAATAAAAAATAATACAAACAAAACAATACACAAAAGGCAGACATCTTTCTTTCACCGGGGATGGAGAATTACTAGAAAAATTGTAGGGTTAGTTTGAAAAAAACAAAAAACAACCTAAAGCAAAACCAGGGAGATTAATAGTGGCAGGGAGGAAAGAGAAGGAGAAAAGTCTTGAGGTCAACGGAAATGACTCCCAGTAGATGATGTTGCATCAGAAATTTAAATAAATGACATGAGCTTTTAAAACAGCGATGGGAGAAGACAAATTAGGAATAACTGAATAACAACCACAATAACAGCTGGCTTTAATGACTTGCCCATTGACGTATTGAGGAATTGTATGGTGTGGGGGGCGGGAGTTATTAGTGCCTGGGGGCGCTTATTTGGGGGGCTCAGTCTTCGAAGTTTTCTCCCCACCCCCTAGCTCTAAACACCACTTTGTTACAATACGTTCTAAATTATGCTTACCATATTGAATGAAAGATGAATAAATATCCCTCAGTAAAATTATGTAATGATGAACAGGAAGAACACGGTAACGCGAAGAAAATGTGACACTAAATATGCACTTGTAAATGTGCAACACGCGAGAAGTTCTAAGCCACTCGGCAGACACTAGAAAAATAAAATATAAGACGAGGGGACTGAATCCTGAAGTCCCCTCTAAACAAGCAGCTGGAAATGTCTGTAAACAAATCACAAAAATACTAAGTGGTAGACACTTGCAATGAAGGTAGAAAGAAAGTGAAAACTAGAAAACAGAGAAAGAAAAGAAAAGTAAACCCACAGGGGATCACTCGAACGGTAGCAACGGCAACTCGTTTTGAGTGAACCGTATCACATTACACGGCCAACTAAGCAACCAAAATAAAAAGTGCATCACTGGGAGAAGTAAATCTCACGATACTAATTGCAGCTGTAGAACACAACACCTGGATGACCCATACATTTTACAGACTCGATTATTTAACTTAATTATTCACAATGTTGGCCTAGTGACACATAAGATGCAATCTGATTTATGTCTCCGATTTCGCTAGATTATTTTTCCATTTCTCAGTTCAATGCAACAGGAAATTAACAGAAGTAATAGGTATTCAACCCATGTTGACCCAGAGGCCCGCGCCGCCTCGCTTTGAGATTCGCAACTATGGAATATTGGACCTAAATGACCCAGACATTTTTATGGACTATTATTTCCATAACTTTCTTATTTACAACTATAGGTCCAATAACTCACGAGATGAAGACAGCAATACTTGTGTCTAGTAGGTCATAGAAGAACAGGAAAGTATAAGAACATTCACCATTATGTTTTTCATTAACGGAACATTGAGCCGCCTTGCAGGAAGCTTGTACAAAACATTCACATGCTCATGCAGCAGTGGTTTATTAGGCAATTCGTTTTATATGATGAGACTTCCATCTTCTGGCGCAGCATCATCTTAGACGTGCCTGACGGTGCAGTAGTTGTATTCGTTCTTTGTCTGTCCAGAAACCCCCGGGAACTACACGTACAACTACACGTACAACTACACGTACAACTACACGTACAACTGCGAGAACCGCAACTATTCCTATATATAAAATCTCAGCTTTTTCTGTCAGTGCGTAACGTTAAGGGACGCAACTTTGGTTGAAAGTTAGACATTAATTGTATTGTTTCCCTTATATGTACCCTCCCGAAAATAGTAACACTTACCAAAGAAGAATGCGCAAATGACGGTGTGCACAAAAATATTGTAATCCCGTATACACACATTGGGATCCTCGCTGCTGCTAAATAGTACTACTAACAATAGGAAACAATTCACTGTCTTCTGACGTGTTGTGAGAAGAAGAATGCTGTTATATATTGTGAGAGCATTTTAACATCAGATGTCAAACAAATATTAAAAAAAAATACTTTTGAATAAATAAAATTGACGTTAGGTATTGCTGCTTTTGAATTTAATTCCCGTCTTATGACGGGCTTTTACACTAGTAGAATATAGGACCCGGACAACTCACACGTTTGTAAGGTAAAGGATCCCGTTACATGCCCATTGAGGCATATAATGGGAATATGGTGTTAGGACTTCTGGAAAGACAGATGACACTGGGAAAGACTATAAACCGGCTGACCGGGTTAGCACCCCGTAAGCTGTATTACAATTGCTACAGGACCCAAAAATAATAGATGCCCCCAGGATTCACGAAAAGGGGGTGGCGGGGGGGGGGGGAGAATAATGAATCCACAGGCGCCTCATAGGAATCGACCAGACCCGTTACACGGACTTCGAGCTCTGAACAACGGCTGGAATTTCCATGTGCCTGTGGTAGGAAATTCTCTACTCAGAGAGGAATGAAAGTCCACAGAACGAAAAAGGGGTGTGGGAGTTCATCAGGGGGAGATCAACGCCGCTGTGTCTCGACGGGTAAGACGTTAGAAGAACACAGCCAGGAGTCAATCTACAGTGCTGAGTACATTCAAGTTGATCTGCCTGATGATGATCTCACACACTTCTTGGACGGGAAGAGAGATGCAATCAAGTTTCCACCTGCCAATGCAAAAGGGCTTTGGGAACAGCTGGACGAAGCCTTGGCAAAAGAGTTGGATAACAACCTGAAGCAGATAACTTTGGAGAAGAAGCTGGAAATCTTCGGCGACATAATATATCTGCACTGTCGCAAAGTGTTTGGAGTCAGGGAGTCAAGGGAAGGTAACCCACCGTGAAAAAGTAGAAGACAAATTAAAATAGAAGAAATCAGGAAACAGAAGAAGCATGCCCGAAAACTGTTCAAGAACGCAGTTGCCACAGAGAAGGAAGGGTTACGACAGGTTTGGGAGCACCTGAAAGGCCAACATAATGCCCTTTGTAGAGCAGAAAGGTTGTGCAGGAAGAGAAAGAAGACTCGAAGGGATAGGGAAAGATTCTTCAGGGAGCCCTTCAAGTTTGCCAAAGAACTGTTTGAGCAGCCACGGTCGGGTACGCTAAACACTAGGAAAGAAGACCTGAAAGAACACCTTAGAGTGACATATTCAGATGGTCGCAAAGATGAGCCGCTCAGCAGCATGGCAGGCCTTAAATGGCCGAGTAAGCCAGGAGCTGAATTTAACACCAAGCCCCCAACGGTGCAAGAGGTAGAAAGCATTGTCCAGAAAGCTCGGTGCAAGTCAGCGCCAGGTCCTAATGGTGTTCCATATGTTGTGTATAAGAGATGCCCTGAGGTGCTCAAACGACTGCTCCGTTTATTGAAGAATGCGTGGAAAACCCAGCTTGTAAGCAAGGAATAGAGAAAGGCGAACGGAGTCTACATCCCGAAGGAACAAAATTCCACAGACATCAGTCAGTTCAGGTCAATCTCACTACTTAATGTGGAAGGGCAGATATTCTTCTCAGTGATGGCGAAAAGGCTCATTACATACCTCCTCGCAAATGGGTACATTGACACCACCATTCAGAAAGGAGGTATCCCAGGTACACCAGGATGTCTAGAGCATTCCACAATGATCTGGGAACAATTGGGATGTACCATCTCTCCGATACTATTCGTGATGGCAATGCAGGTAATCCTCAATGCGGCTGAAGGAATGGCTATGGGTCCAAAGCTCGGTGGAATGTGTCACATGCCACCGGTCAAAGCATTCATGGATGACACAACAATTCTGACATCAGATGAACATCAGGCTCAGAAGATGTTAGCACGCCTAGATGAACTAGTCAGCTGGCGCAGAATGAGCTTCAAACCCAAGAAGTCGAGAAACCTATCAGTCAGGAAAGGAAGATAGCAGAGATCATATTCATGGTTTCCAACCAAAGAATCCCTACTGTCATTGAGGAACCTGTGAAAAGTCTTGGCAGGGTGTACGATGCCTCATTAAAAGACTCGAAGGCAGTGCAACAGACAATAGAAATGGCAGGCAGAGGGCTACAGATCATAGACCAAAGCAGACTCCTGAGAAAATTCAAACTGTGGTGCCTCCAGTTCATGTTGATACCTAAGTTGCTGTGGCCACTGCTTATATATGAAATAAGCACAAGTACAGTGGAAGCTATAGAGGAGAAGGTCAATAAGTTCATGAGGAAATGGCTAGGGGTACCACCAGGTCTGTCAGATGCAGCATTGTACTGCAAAAAATCAAAACCTCTGCTTCCCTTCAAGTCAGTTGTTGAAGAGTACAAAGTTGGAAAGGCAAGACTCACAATGATGCTGCGCGAGTCAGCAGATGACGTGGTTAAGTCCATTCAGCCCACACTGAAAAAGGGAAGGAAGTGGAGAGTGGAAGAAGCTATTGATGCTGCCCAAGAGTCGCTCAAACTGAAGGAGGTAATCGGATACACACAAACGAATAGACGGGGATTTGGTCATGGAGACATCCGCTGGTGGTCCAAGGCATCAAGCAGGGAGCGCAGAGACATGGTAGTTCAGGAGATACGAGGAGCTGAGAATGATAAGGGGTTGCAAAAAAGCAGTGCAGCAAGCCCAACAAGGTCAATGGACTACATGGGGAGGAGCCCTGCAGAGGTCCTTGCCATGGAATGATATATGGCATATGGCACCTCTTAGGCTCAGCTTCGTTGTTAGATCAATGTATGACCTGCTGCCGTCGGCCCCAAACTTTGTGAGATGGGGAAAGTCGGATGATGAGCAGTGCCCCCTGTGCCAGGGGAGGCAGACACTTTAACACGTGCTCTCAGCGTGTAAGGTGCCATTAGGGCAAGGGCGATACACTTGGCGCTTCAACAAAGTGCTAAATGAGCTTGCTGCGACAATAGACCTGGCAAGGATGAAGGCGAATAGCAAAGCCAGACCGAGCACCCCAAATACATACTTTCTGAGGGCAAGAAAGTCAGCACACCCCAAACCGAGTAAACCAGGTAGCAGTTTACCATCTCTTCTTGACTGCAAACGACTGGGAGATGGCGGTAGACCTACCTGGACGAGGGGCATATCCAGAGAGTATCAGAAAATCGCGGAGACGGCCGGATATAGTGCTTCATTCTTCAGCATCGCTTCAGGTTATACTGATTGAACTGATCGTGACATTTGAATCCAGATTAGACGAGCAACACTCGTTCAAAGCGGCCAAGTATAATGATCTGGCCGCGGATCTGAGACACGATGGGTTCACTGCAAGGGTCATAGCTGTTGAGGTGGGCGCAAGAGGGCTCGTGGCTGCATCAGTGTATGATTTATTGAAACTGTTGGGGCTGAGGGGGCAGTCGAGAACAAGGGCACTGAAGAGGCTTAGTGAAACTGCCGAAAAGGCATCATGCTGGCTGTGGAACAATGTGAATGACTCTGAAGTGTTGGATGATATAGTACGACCTTCGTAGCGACCCCTTGGATAACATCAGTGCCCCCGAATATTGTAACCTTTCGTCTAACGGGATTTTTTTTTTCACCTGGACTCATTAGCTATGCAACCGTTCCACACGTTTGCTGATTAATATGTGGACAGTTTACCTATCGTTCATTCTGGTCATCGCATTGATTTAAGCAGAGATTAAATCACGCCCATGGACATCTCTTGAGCAATCATATGCAGTATTTTCATTAACTTGCCCAGAGGGGGCGGCGCCAGAATCAAACAGATAGTAGCGACCACGATCAAAGACACAGACTGGGGGATTTCAGGAAAGACTAGCGCCACGATCAAAGACAGTAGTGGTCCCTGAAACGAGCGACGCAAGTTCCTGCAGATATTTCGCATCTCGGTGTTAAACACAGAACCGATCGCAGCAGCGAGCGGAGATACGAAGACCAGGGGCGGCTTCTCTCTTTAGTCTGGCGGTCAGATCCCCAAAAGTGTCCTGAGATCTAAAAAGGTGTCAATTTTCTCATGTCCCACTCATCTTGAAATTAAATTAGATATATACAGACCACGTAGAAACACACTTTATCACTCGTTGGCCAGACCTTTACAGAAGCACTAGCTATATTTGAAATCCTGCTAGATTATCCCCTGGATTTTTATATATATTTGCAGTGAATTCTATTTCTGTGCAAAACGGTAATATATATATTGTGTAAAGTGATCAGGGGGTCTAGTTCATTCATTCTATTTCACTGGATTTTGTGTTAATTTAAATCTATTAAATTAAACCATCTCAATAGTTCCAGTTGTAAATGTAATGATATATCTACTATATTATTTCCAAAAAAGATAATAGATGCTTAAATGCTGTAATTAACTTTTAAAGTCGCGAAGGAATTTATAATTAATAAATTTAGTTAAGTCCTATATTTATAGATGTGTGTTTTAACCATTAGAACTTTGCGCGCAATAAAGTGTTTAAAAATTCCAGAAAGAACAATCATCATATTAAAATTACAAATCTGTAAGATAAACTGGAAGTTGAACCGTGCCAGTAGCGATACTTGATTTACTGCCCTACTGTGAGAGAGTACATATTTTCCTGAACTGTGACGGCTTAAGTTTCTCCTCACTGGATTAATAAACTTACCGGTCAGTTACTATCATCACGCATTGAAGGAAATTTACCATAGCGGAAGATTAAAGGGACCACTTCATTTCACCCCTGTGTCGAACTGTGTCAGTGCCATCCCATAGACTCCTTTTATATAATAAAACACAATAACTCTTAGGCTTCAAGTCCGGCGATAAGTGAGAATAGTTGCTATCAGCAAACCTCGCAACATCTGGGGCGGGACACGGAAGTACCAGACCTTTTCATGGGGCAAGAGTGTAATTGCTGTTTATATAATTCTATTGGAGTGTCTGATGCTGTAATCGGTAAGTTTGTGAATATATGAGTGTGGATCCTCACGCGTGTGTATGAATGACAGGAAATTTAAATCTTTTTTTGTAACCATTTTGTTAACTTGCTTACCTGGTAATATAATTTTCTGTATACCCTGCATTGTTCCTTTAAGTGGGATAGTTGATAATTTGTTAACTCTGTTTAAAACCCCCTCCTTTTCATTTTCTTAGTAAAGGGAAGAACAATTGGGAAGAACAGGATTCTTTCTACCACCCATACCTAATTTTGAAACACCTCTTTCAGAGTAATTAATTTCACTGTTATGTTAACGTACCTATGTTCCTGATAACTATCTATCTTTGGACTGGGTTGATCTTTGTCTAATAAGCGGGACGGGCTTAGTCGATACCAATCTTCTTCACCCCCTCCCTACCTTGTTATTAGCATTTTTCTGTACTTATGATAATTTTTGCTGTAAACACCTGATTATTGTAGTGATTGTTTTTTTTAACTTTAATAAACAACATAAACTTAATGGTTACTGTGTTGGAATACCCAAAGCCCAAAATTTCCCCTATTTGTTTAATATAGTTGTATCCACGTCGCCTGTGTGTTTGAAGCACCAAATCGGTGTGAGAGCAGGTGTGTGTCTGGAAACTGGCAAATAATTGTTTGACCAGGAGAGCCTGAAGAGTAGATTGAGAGAAACGATTTGTCGTAAATAAGTCTGTCTTTACTCTCCTCCAGCACTCTGTGAAGCAACTATTTACTCTCTACATTTCTATCACTGAGCTGTTCACCATCATTCTACACTCTAAACCGGACCACTATTTCTAAGACTCTTTCTCTCAAAATAAATTTACGACAAACAACCGCAATGGGCTATGGAAATCGTGACAGTAAACTCGGCGGTACAGAAAACTCCAGTAATTTTTCTAAGTCCACAGTACGTTGAGTTTTTCGGTATACTGGTGAAAGGGCTGTGACTGACGAGCAACACGCGGCGTATATTATAAGAGGTGTTGGGCACATAATTTCAGTTGCTAGCGCGCAGTGGCTAGCCTCGTCGGCTTCGAGCAGGTGTGTCCGTGTCTGTCCCTAGTTGAGGTGTGCGACGGAACGAACGTAGTAATTTGTCTTCTCTTTGTTACTTTCACAATTGCCTCCACGGCTGGCGGAGTTGTGGATTTTAAAGTTGCTACCAAAGTGAAATGGGTTCATTTTCGATACAAGACAACAGGAGGCTGAGACACTTTGGAGTCATGACCCAAGTGGGCCCGCCCCCCTTAGAGTGTAAAGGAGTATACTGGGCCGAAACACTTATCGAACGGGGAGACTCCTTCTGATGATCAGATTGCCTCCTGTTGTATCGCTCTGTAAAGAGTTTCCTATCATAGGACTATATGTCAGCGTCACACTGGAGGAGCGGGAGTTAAATGTTCGTCAAAATAAAAATATTAAGGATTTTGGGATTAGTCCATTTTCTGATACTTTAGCATCTCCTAAATCTAACAGAATTACATGTTAAAATGCATTCTAACAATATGTATTTTGACTTTGAAAAAGGTGTGGTGAGGAGAGATTTTCTCTAACTCGAGAAAATATGTCTAATTAGACCTAGTTTCTTCCATTGCAACCACTCTTACACCCCTACGTTATACATCATTGGATTCACCTAGATCTGGGGAATCCTGTGATGTAATTCTTTTTTTTTTTCGGTAACAAAATTGTACGTTTGTTGCTCTTTCGTCGACTATATTGCTGTTATACCCTGTTTAACCAAAGAGGTTATAATTGTGGTATATTGTACGTTAGGTTCTTCGATGCTGGCCGGTTGTTAGTCCTGAAAAGGACTGGTCCTAAAAAGGACCACTAGCTGGCTTTCTCTTCGTTGTTTGTCTGTTCGTGTTGCCGTGGCGAGTTCCATAGTGTATTTCATATCCTGCCTCACTATCTGGCTTGTGTGGTTTTGTGTGTTTTTGCCCTCCTCGTTTCTGTTTCTTGTGTCTTCCTTTTCTCCTGTGTCTGAAATAGCGCTTTTTCTATAATTGTTGGGAATAGCTTTTCTAGAGTTTTCTCGATTACTTCTTCGTCTGATTGGTCGTTCGTTTTAGTTTCTCTTGTGTTAGATGTAATTTCTTCAGTGGCCATTCTTTCTGCCTCTATTCTTTTGAGTAGTTCTTCGTTACCCTCTTTCGGCTCTATCAGGCATCCTGACATCTTCTTCTACCTGCTGCTGAATTCTTTTCATGTCTTGGTGTATTATTTTCATGTCGTTTATGAATTGTTTCGCGCTTTCCGAGCTATCAGGGATTTCCTCACATCTGGCAGTTGAGGCTCTGTTTTTGTGTGGCTGATGGTTTTCTCTCTCCTTTTGCAGTTGTTGTTTCCGATCTTTCACCTCAGTCGTGAGCTGTTTGACCTGTTCCGTTAGGCTGTTTTGGCGTCTTTTACCTAGAGTACTTGCTGTCACACTGTTTTTTGCCTCTTGGCACGATACCCCCTTTCCAATGGCCACTGTAATTATATGCCTTGTTTGTTGGTATTCGGAACACCCACGGTATCGTGCTCCGTGATGTCCGAGGCAGTTGGTACATTTTCTATTTTTGTTTGGCGCTTGGTAGTCGAGGTCTTATTTTGCCTTAGGGCAGTCTTTGTATTCGTGGCTGCCCGCACAGTATCTACAGACCGTCTCTTTTTTGCACCTGTTCTTTGTGTGAGAAAATCCCTGGCACTTTGAACACTGCATCACTGGAGGGATGTAGGCGTGTGTTCTTCGGGGTCTATTCTGAATAGTGATGCTTTGCGGAACTGTTTTCCATTGTAAAGTCGCTATTATCAGTCTGGTGTCTTCTTTGTTCCAGGACTTTAGCCTTACGGCGTGTATGATTCTGCACAGAGGGTTTTCGGCCTGGATGCAGCTGAGGGTCTCTGCGTCTGACAAGTTGCTGTCTATCCCTTTTATCTCATCTCATCTCATAATCGGAACCTCTTCTACCCCGTGAAACGAGGTGTAGAGGGGGCCCAGGAGCACAAAGCCCTTGGGCAAAACGTGTAATCAGAGTGACTAGCAAACAGGTGATTAGCCCGTTGTGCCCGAACTTGCCCTCATGTGTACTCTCAGTCGCTATATAATCACCAAACCTACGAGACGTCACTCCAGCCAAAATGGACAGAGCCTCATATACCTGAAGGTGTCCAGGGATGTCCCTTCCTCATCTGCCCGAAGGCATTTATAGAGGAACACTCAAGACCCGAAGGTCTGAGGAAAAGAGCAGAATCTGAAACGGACACAGCATTCTGTCTGTTTTGTCAATACTGGGAGGTCCCCAAAATGGTGCACCACACACAGTCAATCAAGACAGAAGGTCGCCTGCGGCGTCCTCGAAATAGTCCCGTATTGTTATTTTTCGTCACTACCTCCCCGTGCCGGGAGTGGGTAAGTTGCGCGCCTGCTGCCTTCCTTGGATGTGGTAGCCGTTTCTCATGCTCCCTCTCCGGAATCAAACCCTGATTCCCCGTTACCCGTTACAAACATGGTAGGCATTCTGTTGGTGCCTTCTGATACTTATTATGTATCTTTTGCCTACTACATTCTCCAGGACATTGATTACTTTGTCGTCCGGGAGTGCCCTGAGGGTGGCTTCTCCCTCAGACAACTGCGCAATTTATATTTTGCGGTCTTGTTCCAGTTCCTTGTGAATGCTTTTCCGTAGTTCGCCTGAGCGGAATCTCCCATCTGCCATCACTGGCCGTGGATCTGTCTTTAGGATCGGTACCCTGTTCTCGTCTGTCTGCTCATGATTCTGCATCTTCTGATCACCGTGGGACACTTGGTTGTTCTCCATTGAGTTCCGGCGTATCTCTGTCTGCTATTGGTACGTCAAGAGTTACTTCTAATATTGCTTCTTGTATTGTTGGAGACAGACTAAGGAACTCGTCTCCGTCTTCACGCATTCTGTATAGTGCGTCTATAATTGTCTCCGCAATATCTTCTGGGTCTAACTCTTTCAGTTCTGATGTTATTGTCCTCTCATCAGCAGCAGGCTGGGAGGTGACGTCTTGCTTTTCTGCTCTTCTGTCTTCCTCTTGTGCTTGTACCTGTCTGTGTTGAAGAGTTGTCTCTTTCACCTCCTTCTTAGTGTTTGAAGATGGGTCGGCTGTTCTCTCCGGGTGGCTGTTTATGGTTTTGTTATTGTCATGGTTGTTGTTCAGCGATGGTGGGCTGGTGTAAACTTTCCTCTTCTTGGCGCTTGGTTTATTTCGTACCATTTTGACTACATTGCGATCCTCGTCGTCGATCGAGTTGCTTGATCGTCGGTTGGGTTGGTTGTGTTCGTGTTGAGAGTTCGATTTTGGTTGGGTTAAACAAAATTGTACCCGCTAAGATCGAGAATTTATAGGTCGCATTTTATCCGATTATTTCCATATATGGAAATCATCCGGCGTTCGTCGACATCGGCCTTTTCCGCACACTATTCCAACCCGTTCATTGGCTGCGTGAATCCATGTGACTTGTAACGGCGGTGTTTACATTATGGCGTCGGATTCACAAATTCTGTATATACATTTAGTTAGTCTCATATTTCGGAACTTTTTGTGTGAAAATGACACGAAAAAAGAATAGCTTTCGTCATCTAAAACTGGAAAAGGCAGAGAAAGCGATGGAACCAAGGCAGTGCAGGTAAAAGTCGCTAATTTTGTTATGGTAATGGTACAAAATGAATCACTGTAGAAAACCAGGCAGTCAGATGTGGTGAGGGCACGCACAAAAACATTTAGACATACAGTATTTGGTTTTGATTTACTCTGTTAGGACTGAGTGGAGGACGGAAGAAGGTACTATATTTGGATATTGGAAATCTGACTTAATTTTCTTGAATTAGTACACAATATGTCCTAATTATAACCCATAAAGGGTTCAACGATATACATTTAAAAAAAGTCACATGTGAATAAGCTATTACTTTTTTAAATTTATATATTTGTAAGCTATTAGTAATAAGGTGACCAGAAGTCCCGGTTTTTCCGGGACAGTACCGGTTTTCGACCATTTTTGATAATTCTTCCCGATTTTTTTTCGATGCAATCCGGGACGCCAATTTGTCCCGGTTTTGGACGAATTTGGCATAAATCTCACAGATTGAAAAAAAAAATAATTATTCCATGGCTGACTTCAGGGAATTTATAATTATTAGTGAACTGGCGCCGAAACAGCACAAGAGGTTGTCAGGACCGTGAATTAGTTTTGTAGTTCCAATGTGATATTCGCAGTTATTTGAAATTTTAGATAGTGGTAAAGTACAAATATTTTGCAAACTGTTACCAGTAATTTTAATGGAAGGGGACGTGATCTGGAAAATATTAGGTGAGCAGATTAGATTATGGGTTGTCATTGCTTGAAGACGTGATTGTCTTTAATGTTATGTTAAATTGTAATAGTAGAAGTAAGGTTACAAAGCGTGTGAACGCTAGTCAGTTCAATTGTGGAGGTTTGTTCACTCCGAACTGTTTTGAGATACGGGTGTTTAGCTATTTGTGGCTAGCCCGTGCAAGTAGTGAGACTGAACGGTGTTTTTTAACAGCCGGGTCTCGTAGCTGTTTTAGGGGGAAGATGTGTATTCCCGTGGGCAGTGAGTTTTGGGCATCGATCTGGAGAGGTCACCCCATAGTGTGTGTTTTTCGATGATAAGCCTGTACAGTGCTGAATATAAGAGGCCATGATTTATGTAAGGCCATTATTTCCTTAGAGAGGATAATTGTGTTATGTGAAGACATGTTGATAAGTGATATTATTGCAAACTGCTGGGTGAGCAGTATTGTGAATATTTTGATAAGGATCCATTAACTTACACATGTCATATAATAGCGCTAAAATGAGTAAAGGCGAGATTATTGCAGACTGCCGGGGATGGAGTCTTGTGAGAAATTGCTGGTGATGCGTAACCTTGTAATGTGAGTGACTGTCCCAAAGCACACTCACCTTCTTCACCATAAAGACATCCACCATAATTATCAGCATATAACATTTGGTGGACCAAATCAACGGGTCGTAACACCCACATTACATTCGCGTGATAAGAGAGTAAATTAGGTCAGATTCTGGACCAGTCATTACAAGTGGGAACACTGAACTGTGTTATGTTTGGCTCTGTGTGGGCGTGGCTTTATTCAACTGTACACAGGTATCAGCTGACTGCGCATATCCATCCTCATATCTTGGCGTGTTGTAGCAACTAAACTAACTTTATCAGTTGGTTTCGATATCAAACAGCTGTTATCTGATAGCGACATTGATGCCATAATTGTTACAGTGCTTGTTCCAGTCTTTCCATATGCAGATTCAACTATAGGTGCAGTATTTTGGAGAGTTCGTCTGCACTTATACCTCAAATAAAAACTTGCGGAGTTGCTGTGATCGGTTCCTGTCGTCTGATGCATTGTTGAGGACATACTGTGCAGTGGCAGAGATCTGAAGACAAGAGAGCTTAGTCCTTCTACCTTTCTGCAGTGGAGTGTTTTAACGTCAGAACTTTGTGATATCCAGTGTGTTAGCGAAAAGGGTCAGGATTACCTTCAGTTAAGTGCTTTTGTTGTGTGTAAATGTTGCCACTTCTGTCCATGTCAACAAGCCTCAATCTGCACTATCCTATTCTATTGATAACTATTGTTGTTGTTGTCGATAATTATATCGATTAATTATAGAATATGATGATGTACAGGGATTGATGATACAATATTTGAGATCTAAACTTGATTTGGTATAAGGAAAGTTAATTAAGACATATATGGTTGACTAAGTAAACAAGTCACAATGGATTGTGATACAGATCCAGAGGATATGAGACCTGTATTAGAGTATCTGTTTCAAGAGGGGACAGATTATCAGGGATTAAAAGGCCCAGAGCTTGAGTCACATGTTATGGACAGGTTTTTGATCTGTGCATCGAGAGCTCTAAGAGATTTTGCTGATGAGAGATTTCAGTCAATTCCTCATGTGAGTATGGCTGAGGATCTGGCAAGGTTATTGGTTTTGGACCTTCATCTGTTCTTGGACAATTATATTAGTATTAAACGTGATAGCATATTGAAGAGTATGCGTACGTTATTGCTCGACGGCATATATAGTGACCAGGAAGAAGAGTTAAAAGAGAAGAAGCAAATAGGAGATATAAAACAGAGTACACAGGAGAAAAGGGAAAGTTGCTTAAAAAGTACTACTGAAGTGAATGAGCTACATAAAAAAGTGACTAAACTTACAGGTGTTCGAGCAAAATTAGACTCGGCATTAGGCAAAATTGAAGAGTTAGAGACTCAAATGAAAGATAAGAATGTTGAGTTGGAAAAACTTACACAGGAGACTCAACAAAAGAAAGAGACATTAGTAGAGTTGATGGTTGAGAAAGAGAAGGTTGATAGGCTTACGGATAGTCATGATATTGAGATTGAGAGGGTTGATAAAGAGAGAGTGAAAGAGTTAATGATGGAGAAAGACAAATTGATTAAAATTGAAAATTTATTAGCAGAGGAAAGCTGCAAGGTCTTAAAAGCTGATAGTTTAAACAAGAGATTAAGTGAACAGATTGCACTTAGAGACATTGAGATTGCAGAAGCAAGAAGAAGAATATATGGTCTGCTTGACGTAGTCTTGAATAGCAATATGTGGTCTTCTGTCAATGGTGACAGTGATAGACAGAAAGTTGCTTATCATCAGAGCACTAAAGCAAAAAGCCAGCCTTATACACTTTTTGCGGATTCTACGGTCAAGAATGATGGACATAGGTCGTTTCGTGGGAAATATAACTTCCAACGCAATACCAATGCTATTTCCAATAATATTGTTTCTTGGCGACAGTCCAACAAAGAGAATTCTACAGTAATATCCAGTCCTGTAGATAAGGTAGATAACAGTGCTAAATCTCAAGTCAGTGTGTTAAAAACCAACAGCGTATTTATTGACAGATCTGATAAATTGGTTACAAGTAACAAACATACTACTGCTTGTTCCATGAAGGAAACAAATGTTGTGAAAAAAAATAAAGAGATTGTCAAACCTTCTAGTCATACCCAGTCAAGGCAGTGTGACTCATTTTTTAAACACATTGCCACAAGCAAAGAAAAAAATAATTTTGATAGGAGACATAACCCTAAGGTTATAAAGTACCAAGGGAGTTCATCCTACGGTAACGTTTCTTCTCCCAAAAACAAGAAAAAATGTGACAGATCTCATCATTGTGATTCTAAAAGTTTAGAAAACTATAGCAGAAGTAATTATATGAAAGTTCATCAGTCTAGTAATAATTTTTCTGCTAAAAAGTCAGTTCTATCTGATGGACATTGTTATCTGGGAAGAAGTATTAAGAATAACTATTGTAACTGGGATTTAAATCAGTACAACGGTGTTAATAGAGCAAATAACAATGCTCTCAAAAGAAATTATACAGATCGCAACCAGGTTAACTGTGCTCCACATAAGAGCAAGATTATTAGCAATCAGAGTAATGGGAACGGTAATAGGTTCTTAAATGCTTTTGCTTGTCATGCTGATAGATTTGAGAGATCATCTCGGTCTTGTGAAGGTAGTACATTTTTTTTCAGCCTACCGCACTGACAGCTGTGAATTATAGGTCAGGTTGTCCCTATGTTGTCTGCTATGTGACGAGAGTTGTTGACATCGCAGGAGGGCCACAACCTTACACCACGGAGTTCGGGTAATTGTGTAGTGAACTTTTCCGTGTTTCCTCATAACCTTACCATGGATTAAAATAGATATTTTCATTTGTATTGTCTCACAGCGAGCGACTTTGTGAGGAATCACCATTCTAATTTGACATTACCTGCGAGAGATATAGATCACTATGTACCATTTATCCATTCAAGCGAGCCTAGCCAGTACGTTAACCCACCGTGTCATGATGTCACCTTGCGTGTTGATGAGATGTTCGCAAGACCTCGAAGGAATTTTTTTTTTTTTTTTTTTTAAAGGTCCTGTTTATTTTTTGTTCTGTTTACAAACACTGAATGTTATTGTATTCTTTAGTATAGAACTTTATATGTTGTTAATGAAATATTATGTAATCTTTGTAACATTTGATTGCCATAATTATTTGTTGGTTGTTACTTATATGACTGTATTTTAATTATGCATTAAATAATTTCTATGCACAAACTTATTTACTGAGACAATGTAATAGTCATTTCTGTAGATAGTCCTGAGTGTTTTTATGCACTACTTAAAATTTTGGTTTTGTTTTTCATCATGGGTCTGATACCATGTTTAATTAACATATTTATATACAGATTATTTGAATTAATTGTTTAGTGAAAGGTAATTTTAAACATAACTTGTATGTATTATTAATGATTTTTCGTTGAAGTTAAGGACGTATTCTGAAACTTGGTTTCCATTTTTTCTCAATTATGACATTTGATAATTTAAACGATTCGATTTTTTGTCAGCTAGAATTAACTTAAATTTCCTATTAAATTAAGTGGGTAGAATTAACAGCGACGGCTGATACTCTTGTTCATTTAAAGAATTTAGATATCTGATTATAATACATAGTTAAGATAAATAATATTACACTTATATATATTTAAAACTTCGTTTGTAGTTAACAGTTTATTACCCAATGTGACGTTTCTTTGATGTATTTATTTTTTAAAAGAAGAAAAAAAAAACTTACACGTTTTTCATGTATGTCTGTTTAAAGATAAGATTATTTTTATGTTAATCAGCTAATTTAATTGTTAGTTATTAATTATAGCTACATATTACTTAGAAATAAAAATACTATTTTTATTTAACCTAAAGAGAAGAAACATTTTTTGTATTGTAAATTTTTGGAAAATGTGTTTTGGACATTGTGATATTTATTTTTTTCTGCGCCAGCGCTAGATTGTATGTTAAGGTTACTATTATGTAGTGACATTAATTCTTTGAAAATGTTTTGATGTTCGGATGTATTTTTTGGTATTTAGCGCTTGACTATGCGTCAATGCAAAACTTGTGTTAGCGTTAATATTTTTGTTTGGATGATATTTGATGTAATTTATTTTTAGTTATGTTAACTTTATAACTTAGTTAAATTACTTATTATGCTGTGCTTGTCTTAAGCTTTCTTTTTTGTTTTAGTATATAAATATACTTTAGCATTTTTGTATTTTACAATACGTTGTTACATTTAGATAGTTATGGTTAGGTGTTGTTACCAACTTTCTTTACATTTGCATCTTTACTGTCATCTCTCTTTGTTGACTATTCGTCATTTCTTTACATCTTTTCTGTTGTCTTTTCAATATTGTCTGATATTTTGTTTATGCTTCCGTGTTTCATCTTTGATGTAATTCATACTTCTTGTATACTTTTTTTTCGTGTTACGCTATTTATACTTTCATTCTTTGTATTGTTAAATTAATTATATGACTTTAGATAATGTAATTGGTTCTTATAGTTCTATTTGTTTTACATGTATGGAATTGTTGTCATCGGATGATTCTATTTGATGCTTATCATATTCCCATTTCATATTTTGTCTTTTCGCTTACGATAGTTTATTTTCTGTTTAGTTTGTACTATGTATACTTAATTTGCGTTTGTATTAGATTAATTTTTTGGTATGCTTGAATGAGCATGTTGGATGATTTAGTCGTTATCTTACATTTATTGATGATATTTTTGTAGATGTGCTATGTTCTCTTGTCATAGGTATATTTTTGTAGGTAATTGATAGAACTTCATTAATTTTTTAAATTTTTGGGAATTAATTAAAGAGATATTTGACATAACTTCATTGACAGTTAAATTTTTGGGAGTTTATTTTTGTACGTATTTCATATAATTTCATTAACCTTTAAATTTTTGGATCTTAAATGTTCTAAAAAATGATAAAGCATTTTTTCCCGGACGGTGTGGCAAACTATTACCAGTAATTTTAATGGAAGGGGACGTGATCTGGAAAATATTAGGTGAGCAGATTAGATTATGGGTTGTCATTGCTTGAAGACGTGATTGTCTTTAATGTTATGTTAAATTGTAATAGTAGAAGTAAGGTTACAAAGCGTGTGAACGCTAGTCAGTTCAATTGTGGAGGTTTGTTCACTCCGAACTGTTTTGAGATACGGGTGTTTAGCTATTTGTGGCTAGCCCGTGCAAGTAGTGAGACTGAACGGTGTTTTTTAACAGCCGGGTCTCGTAGCTGTTTTAGGGGGAAGATGTGTATTCCCGTGGGCAGTGAGTTTTGGGCATCGATCTGGAGAGGTCGCCCCATAGTGTGTGTTTTTCGATGGTAAGCCTGTACAGTGCTGAATATAAGAGGCCATGATTTATGTAAGGCCATTATTTCCTTAGAGAGGATAATTGTGTTATGTGAAGACATGTTGATAAGTGATATTATTGCAAACTGCTGGGTGAGCAGTATTGTGAATATTTTGATAAGGATCCATTAACTTACACATGTCATATAATAGCGCTAAAATGAGTAAAGGCGAGATTATTGCAGACTGCCGGGGATGGAGTCTTGTGAGAAATTGCTGGTAGGACTCATTAGATTATGATAGCGCTTATGTGAATGTAGCACGGCGAGGTTGGCCGTTTGCTATCTTTGAGAAGGATCCATTATTATTAATACAGCGCTTATGTGAGTGTAGCACGGCGATGATGTCCGTTTGCTATCTGTGAGGAGGCCATATATACGGATCCATTATTATATCTTATAGCGCAGGAGGAGTATCTGGAGGATACCATATTTATGTTAGCACGGCGGGATGTCCGGTTGCTAACGGATCCATTATTATATCTTATAGCACAGGAGAGTATCTTGAGGATGCTATTTATGCAGTAGCACGGCGATGATGCGAGCCGTTTGCTATCTGTGAGGAGGCCATATATACGGATCCATTATTATATCTTATAGCGCAGGAGGAGTATCTGGAGGAAACCATATTTATGTTAGCACGGCGGGATGTCCGGTTGCTAACGGATCCATTATTATATCTTATAGCGCAGGAGGAGTATCTGGAGGATACAATATTTATGCAGTAGCACGGCGATGATGTGAGCCGTTTGCTATCTGTGAGGAGGCCATATTTACGGATCCATGATTAGAATATTATAGCGCTAATGTGAGGACAGGTGGATAGCGCTGAGTTGAGGAGTATCTTTAAAGAGGTCATGGATATTGTAGTATCTGCATGATTCTGAGATGTGAGAAGTACTTTATTATTTTATTGCTATAACTTGTAGTTGACTATAACTGTGTATTCTGTGTTATCGTAACGTGTTATGGTGTATTAAACATTCGTTAACAGTACACCTGCCGTTATAACCATAAATGACTTCTACGTGCGTACCTGTGTTGTGAGTGATTGTTCCAACACGCACGCACTCAATCAACTACAAAGAAATCAGTTTATAACAGTACGGTATACGTTTATTTAATTTAAACGGTGAACTATTTGTGCATATTCTGTTATTGTTGTATGAAAATGGTACCAAAGCGTAAATGCAGTTTAAATGAAGATTTACAAAAGGAATATCCCTTTATTAAAAAGAGTACATCAAACTTCAATGTACGATGCAATATATGTGCCTCCGGGTTTTCGATAAGCCATAGTGGACGTGGTGATATTAAGAACCACATAAGCAGTGAGAAACATAAGAGAGCCGTCGTTACAGCTGCATCAAGCTCGTTTTTAACCACTTTCTTCAGAGCTGATAAAATTGGTGACCAAGAAGAGCAATTAGCTGTTATAGAAGGCGCCTTTGCATACCATACAGTGCTACACAATCATACTTTCAGGTCTATGGATTGCACATCAAAATTACATCTGATATTGTAAGTAGTTTTCTTAATGACTGCATAACTGAAAATTGTTTAGACAGGAAAGTAGTTGGATTATGCGCAGACAACACAAATTCCAATTTTGGAGGTGCTGAAAGGAAAGGACAGAACAATGTTTTCAAAAAAAACTGCATGAAAACCTTGGACATGGTCTTATAGGAGTTGGGTGTGCAGGTCATATTTTCCACAACACTGTTCGAACAGCTGCAAATGTACTGCCTGTTGATGTCGAGCTGATTATTGCTGAAATTTATCTACTCTTCAAATCATACACAGTACGAGTTGAAAGACTCAAGGAGTTTTGCCAGTTTGTGGAAACAGACTTCCAGATGATCTTAGGTTATGCTCAGACTAGGTGGCTTGCTCTGCTGCCTGCTGTTGAAAGGGTTCTTCAGATGTTCCTGCCTCTAAAATCATATTTTCAATCTCAAGACAGATGATGCCCAGTTTTTATACAGACTTTCTTTGAAAATCCTCTATCTGAGGCATGGCTTGTTTTTGTTCACAGTCAGGCCTCTCCATTCCACGAAGCAGTGCAAAAAATAGAGGGACAGACGGTCACTGTGTTTGAAGTCATTGACAGCATCAACAGGTTGAAAACTATTTTGAAGTCCAAACTGGAAGACTGTTTCTTGCCATCAAGAGTTAAGCTAATCCTTGAAAAGCTGGAAATGGAAGGACTTCCAAAGGAGGATGTGAAAAAGTTTCATGCTAGCGTTTCTTCGTCCTATGAAACAGCTTTCAATTATTTGAATAAATGAGCTGCAAAAAATTTTCAAGACCTAGAATCCTACAGCTGGGTAACGCTGAACAGAATACCAATTTGGGCAGATATTGAGATATCATCATCACTAGTGATTCAAACATTACCTTCAGCCCACTTTACAGAAACTGAAATTTATGACGAATATGTCTACATGAAGCAGTTTGTTACTTCTCAGAAAATTAGTGAATGGAGTGCCAAAAAAACATTTCCACCACAACGTTGGATTGAAATGGTTTCCCACTTCAAAAACAATAATGTGACATTTTCAAATATTTTGAAGTTGGCAGAGTTTTATTTTCTGTTTACCTGGAACAAATGCTGCCACAGAAAGAGTGTTTTCTTTGATGAACAGCTTATGGGCAAGTGATAAAACACAGCTAGGTGTTGAAACTTTGAAAGCTATGTTGACAACCAAAGTGAACTGTGAGGAAACATGTGTCGAGTTTTTTTAAGATGCTGCTTGCAAAGAAGGACCTATTGATAAAAATCCACTCATCTGAAAAGTACAGTAACTCAGCTTCACCTTAAGTAAGGATCATTGATGTTTTTCTCTCTTATTAGTTTAAGTAGTTAAACTTATACAGTAAAATGTATGTTATTCAATGTTATTCAAACGTATATATAAAATGTATAATATTTTAAATTGACATCAACTTGATTTTTCCGGGACATGTCCCGACTTTTGAGCTTTTCTTTACCCTTTTGTCCCGATTTTTTGCAATGAAATAGGTCAAATCTACTATTTTGTCCCGGATTAGGGTTTTGAAAATATGGTTACCTTATTAGTAAACGCATTGGCAGTAAAGAGTGATCACATTTTTCTGGTTTGACAAAATAACATGATTACACATTATACGATAAATTATCATGGTATTTATAAGCATGTGACATATGTTTCTTGAGCTGTGATTATTTCTTATGTACTTTTTTCAGAACCATATGGTCCCCCTAATGAGCCTAGTCTGCCTGAGGTTATGCTGTCAGCTTTAGCTGTAAATGAGGAAGCCAGCAGAAGCTCCTCTACAACAACTTCTACCTCTTTATCCCACATCACTCCATGGGTCTGTAAAAAGCTGGAACTAAGTGCCTCATCGGTGCAAGAAGCTTCAACACCTAACAATACTGTCTCCAGAACTACAGTTGATATGTCTGAGATATGTAACCTTGTTAGTCAGCTTGCATGGGAAGCTGTCTGCAGAAATTAATAATAAGGCCAAGAGAGGTCTTGTTCAACACATCAAAGTGAATTGTTGTGTTTGCAACAAAACCGTTGCATCAACGTACACATCATCGGTTGATGAACATAATTCATTCAGTGTGAACAAAGTTGCAGTTCTGTCATCGTTGTTATCAGGAATAAAGAAACAGTATAAAGAAAAAAATTTAACTACTTTGCACAGAACATGGATATGCCTGGCCTGAATCAAAACAATTTTCAACGCAATTGCACAAACATTTTTTTTTGCAAACACCAGAACTCGCAAAATTAATATTTGATCACGCTGCTAAGCTACCATGCAGCGTAAATTGTGCTCAGAGCAATCAACCATATCATGAAGATATTATGGATATTGGAGTCAGTTTTGATGGCAGCTGGCTCACAATGGGCCACAGTTCAAAAATTGGTATTGGTTGTGTGGTGGAGATCTTGACAGGTCTTGTTATAGATGCCCATGTGCTTTCAAAATACTGTCATTGTCTAAAAAATTTAAACTGATGTAATTTTTATTTATCAATAAGTATCAGTTTTAGTAACATAATTTATTACTTACATGTGTTTGCTTTGCTTCCTTTGTACTACGTTTCCTTCTACATTGTAAAGGAAAGTGTTCAATGTTTGCTTACATCATTATTTTAAGTGTTACTAATTCACACCTTTTTATTCTTTCTAGGAAGTTCAGGTGTGATGGAGGCTGAGGCAGCTAGCGTTTTTTAGAGCCGGTCTGTGACACGACACAAATTTCGCTACACCACCATGTTAAGTGATGGTGATAGCAAAGCATTCAATAAGATCATGGCAATTAAACCATATGGCCCTAATGTTGAAATCATCAAAGAAGAGTGTATAAATCATGTAGGAAAAAGAATGCATACAGCTCTTCGTAACTTAGTTGCTGATTGCGCAAGCAAAAAGTTACGCTTGGAGGACGTGGCCGTGGCTGTCTGACAGATGCAGCCATCCGAAAGCTTGGCATTTATTATTCCAGGGCTATCGGGCAATATGCTACTGCAGATGATATGAAGAATGCTTTTATGTTTAGCCTACATCATTGCTATTCAACTGATGATTATCCCCAGCATCAGTTTTGTCTTACTGGCCAAGACTCTTGGTGTTTCTATAAAGCAGCCTTATCTATGAATGAGCATGCTTTTGGGCATCAAAACAGTATACATACACCCCTGGACTTTAAGCTGTTGAACAGACATTTGACACCAGTGTATGACAGGCTGACATATCTGAAACTGTTGAGTCGCTGTGAAAGAAAGGCTACCCAAAACTCCAACGAGAGCCTTCATTCAGTTATTTGGAGTAAAGTGCCAAAGCATATCTTCCATGCACGAAAGCGCGTAGAATTATGCCTTCTAAGTGCAGTTGCTGAATTTAATGAAGGACCTGAGGCTGCTATATTTTTCAAGAAAGTCCTGGGGCTGAACAGTTGAAAAGAAAGAGGCTTGTCGACTGGCAGGAGATAGAAAGCGTAACCGTTTGTGCTCAGCTCTAAAACGGCAGAAAACTGCACTAAGAAAAGGAAAGAAATTAGGCACAAATCTCAACAGAAAACCAGACAAGAAGCTGCAGAGGAAGCTGGATATATGGCCGGTATGTTCTGAATGACAAGTAAGTTATTTTTCTGCTGTAGTATTACATATTTAATTACATTCTAATTATATCGAAACATGTGATTTTATAGAAATCTATTTTTCTCATACTCATTTTCTTATAACTTCCATACTTATGTACTAATTGACATAAGAATTGGCACATATATTGCCCATAATCGTTTAAAACTTTTTTTATGATGGATTTTAAGTATCTGATCAAACTTTTGATTTATTGCAAAAAGTAGTGTAACATTTAGTAAAATTTGTTACTATTTTTAGACACTATTTTCAAAGTCCTACAACTTTTTTTTATATTAAAGTTATCAAAAATCCATCACACAAAAGTTTTAAAATGCAATGATAAAAGTTGTGTTTAAGTTTGGTATTCATAGCTTAATAAATAAAAAACCCTTAACAAATTGAAATAGAACAAAGAATCCAATATTGCTCAGCTCTAAAACGGCAGAAAACTGCACTAAGACAAGGAAGGAAATTAGGCACAAATCTCAACAGAAAGCCAGGTAGGAAGCTGAAGAGGAAGCTGGCTATTCTGCCAGTATGTTCTAAATGATAAGTAAGCAATTTTTCAGGAGCAATATTACATACTTATTTAATTGTAGTCTATTTATGGAGAAAACTGCGATTTTCTCAAAATCTATTTTTCTCATCCTAATTTACTTATAACTTCCACACTTATGTATTAATTAGCAAAATTTGTTACTATTTTAAAACACTATATTCAAAGTCCTTCAACTTTTTTTGTATTAAAGTTATCAAAAATCCATCACAAAAAGTTTTAAAATGTAATGATAAACGTTGTGTTCAAATTTGGTACTCATAGCTTAATAAATAGAAAAGCCTTAACAAATTGAAATAGAATAGAATCCAATTTGGCCGCCGTTTCTATGGCAACCAGTGGTGCGGTGTCGTCAAACTCTTCATTTTGCGTATCTAGTATTGATATAGGTTAAGTCTGTGTGTATCTAGTATTGATATAGGTTAAGTCTGTGTGTATCTAGTACTGATATAGGTTAAGTCTGTGTGTATCTAGTATTGATATAGGTTAAGTCTGTGTGCATCTAGTACTGATATAGGTTAAGTCTGTGTGTATCTAGTATTGATATAGGTTAAGTCTGTGTGTATCTAGTATTGATATATGTTAAGTCTGTGTATATCTAGTACTGATATAGGTTAAGTCTGTGTGTATCTAGTACTGATATAGGTTAAGTCTGTGAGTATCTAGTACTTGGTTATAGTCTGATATAGGTTAAGTCTGTTTGTATCTAGTACTGATATAGGTTAAGTCTGTGTGTGTCTAGTACTGATATAGGTTAAGTCTGTGTGTATCTAGTATTGATATAGGTTAAGTCTGTGTGTATCTAGTACTGATATAGGTTAAGTCTGTGTGTATCTAGTGCTGATGTAGGTTAAGTCTGTGTGTATCTAGTACTGATATAGGTTATGTCTGTGTGTATCTAATATTGATATAGGTTAAGTCTGTGTGTATCTAGTACTGATGTAGGTTATATCTGTGTGTATCTAGTATTGATGTAGGTTAAATCTGTGTGTATCTAGTATTGATATAGGTTAAGTCTGTGTGTATCTAGTACTGATGTAGGTTAAGTCTGTGTGCATCTAGTACTGATATAGGTTAAGTCTGTGAGTATTTAGTACTGATATAGGTTGTCTCTGTGTATCTAGCATTGATATAGGTTAAGTCTGTGTGTATCTAGTATTGATATAGGTTAAGTCTGTGTGTATTTAGTATTGATATAGGTTAAGTCTGTGCATTTTCACTGAAATCCAGCAATTAATAACGAAAATAGCATTTCAGTGTAGCTCCTCCCCTTAACCTTCCAAGAGTTGCTCTGGTACCCAATTCAAGAGGCTAGGTCGACCCTGGAGCCGTTTGCGGTCTGAAAAATCCCACCTCCACAGGGGATCGAACCACCGAGCCAGGAAGCCAGTGTACTAACCATTGCGCCACCGCGGCTTCTCCACACATTTGTTCATTACTTTCCTATTTACAATTGTTGGCCGAATGACACACACGACGAAGGCCGTAATGATATGTCTAGTAAATAGATCACAGAAAAAACACGAATATAGAATAGTATTTGTTGTTATATACAGGGTGTCCATAAAAGAATGTACCTATTTTTTTTTTCATCTACTTGACCAGTGTGTGGAGAGACATGTAACAATTACAGGTTGCAACTCAACTGCTCGACAATTGGATGATGCCCCAACTTGAAGAGGACTCACAGGATTTCGTTTTCCAACAAGATGGAGAGCCACCCCACTACCATGGAGCAGTGAGAGGGTACCTCAATGAACATCTCCCACAACGGTGGATCGGTCTTCTATTTTTTCTTTCTTTCTTTCTTTCTTTCTTTCTTTCTTTCTTTCTTTCTTTCTTTCTTTCTTTCTTTCTTTCTTTCTTTCTTTCTTTCTTTCTTTCTTTCTTTCTTTCTTCTATTTTGTCTTTCTTTCTTTCTTCTATTTTGTCTTTCTTTCTTTCTTTCTTCTATTTTGTCTTTCTTTCTTTCTTCTATTTTGTCTTTCTTTCTTTCTTTCTTCTATTTTGTCTTTCTTGCTTTCTTTCTTCTATTTTGTCTTTCTTTCTTTCTTTCTTTCTTCTATTTTGTCTTTCTTTCTTTCTTCTATTTTGTCTTTCTTTCTTTCTTTCTTTCTTTCTTTCTTCTATTTTGTCTTTCTTTCTTAAATTTTGTCTTTCTTTCTACTATTTTGTCTTTCTTTTTTTTCTTCTATTTTGTCTTTCTTTCTTGCGTACATGATATTGCCTATCATTTACGTTTTTTTCTTTATTCTGTTTTGTCTTTCTTTCTTTCATTTTTGTTGATGCCTATCTTGTGCCTTTTTTTTTCTTTTTTTTTTTTGTGTTACTAGTTAACGACTCACAGGCTTGGTACTTTGCTCTCTCTCTTATTCCCGTGTTTGTATAATCGTTGTTGATAACAAATACAAGGTATCCATAAAATATTGTACCCTTTTCAAGAAATTTATTATCGGCCCCATGACGTGGTACGAGGATGCTTTCTATCACAAAAGTAAGATAATCTCTGCAAGTTTTTAAGCATACCTTACAAAGACTCAATATGTGCACCCTTCGTGACGCGACAGATATCTAGTCGATAGTCCATTTCTTCCCACACTTGAATCAGCATGTCTCCTGTGACAGCAGCAAAGACTCCAATGATCCGCTCTCTCAGCTCCACCAGATCTCGAGGCAACGGTGGGACAAAGACTCTGTCCTTGATGAAGCCCCACAAAAAGAAATCACATGGTGTCATGTCTGGGGACCTCGGGGGACATCTCAGCAACACTGCATCGTCAGGACCAGTGCGACCGATCCACCGTTGTGGGAGATGTTCATTGAGGTACCCTCTCACTGCTCCATGGTAGTGGGGTGGAACTCCATCTTGTTGGAAAACGAAATCCCGTGAGTCCTCTTCAAGTTGGGGCATCATCCAATTGTCGAGCAGTTGAGTTGCAACCTGTAATTGTTACATGTCTCTCCACACACTGGTCAAGTAGATGAAAAAAAAAATAGGTACATTCTTTTATGGACACCCTGTATATAACAACCAATACTATTCTATATTCGTGTTTTTTCTGTGATCTATTTACTAGACATATCATTACGGCCTTCGTCGTGTGTGTCATTCGGCCAACAATTGTAAATAAGAAAGTAATGAACAAGTGTGTGGAGAAGCCGCGGTAGCGCTATGGTTAGTACACTGGCTTCCTGGCTCGGTGGTCCATGGTTCGATCCCCTGTGGAGGTGGGATTTTTCAGACCGCAAACGGCTCCAGGGTCGACCTAGCCTCTTGAATTGGGTACCAGAGCAACTCTGGGAAGGTTAAGGGGAGGAGCTACACTGAAATGCTATTTTCGTTATTAATTGCTGGATTTCAGTGAAAATGCACAGACTTAACCTATATCAGTACTAGATACACACAGACTTAACCTATATCAATACTAGATACACACAGACTTAACCTATATCAGTACTAGACACACACAGACTTAACCTATATCAATACTAGATACAAACAGACTTAACCTATATCAGACTATAACCAAGTACTAAATATACACAGACTTAACCTATATCAGTACTAGATACACACAGACTTAACCTATATCAGTACTAGATATACACAAACTTAACATATATCAATACTAGATACACACAGACTTAACCTATATCACCCACACAGACTTAACCTATATCAGTACTAGATGCACACAGACTTAACCTACATCAGTACTAGATACACACAGACTTAACCTATATCAATACTAGATACACACAGATTTAACCTACATCAATACTAGATACACACAGATATAACCTACATCAGTACTAGATACACACAGACTTAACCTATACCAATACTAGATACACACAGACATAACCTATATCAGTACTAGATACACACAGACTTAACCTACATCAGTACTAGATACATACAGACTTAACCTATATCAGTACTAGATACACACAGACTTAACCTATATCAATATAAGTTACACACAGACTTAACCTATATCAGTACTAGACACACACAGACTTAACCTATATCAGTACTAGATACAAACAGACTTAACCTATATCAGACTATAACCAAGTACTAGATACACACAGGCTTAACCTATATTAGTACTAGATACACACAGACTTAATCTATATCAGTACTAGACACACACAGACTTAACCTATATCAGTACTAGATACAAACAGACTTAACCTATATCAGACTATAACCAAGTACTAGATACACACATACTTAACCTATATCAGTACTAGATACACACAGACTTAACCTATATCAGTACTAGATATACACAGACTTAACATATATCAATACTAGATACACACAGACTTAACCTATATCAATACTAGATAAACACAGACTTAGCCTATATCAGTATTAGATACACACAGACTTAACCTATATCAATACTAGATACACACAGACTTAACCTATATCAGTACTAGATACACACAGACTTAACCTATATCAGTACTAGATACACACAGACTTAACCTATATCAATACTAGATATGCAAAATGAAGAGTTTGATGACACCGCAAAATATAAGACAGAAAGACAAATTAGAAGAAAGAAAGAGAGACAAGGAAAAAAAGAAAAGAGAAAAAAGGAAAGAAAGAAAGACAAGATAGAAGAAAAAAAGAAAGACAAAATATAAGAAAGAAAGAAAGAAAGAAAGACAAAATAAAAGAAAGAAAGAAAGACAAAATATAAGACAAAAAGAAAGACAAAATATAAGAAAGAAAGACAAAGTATAAGAAAGAAAGACAAAATATAAGAAAGAAAGAAAGAAAGAAAGAAAGACAAAATATAAGACAGAAAGAAAACAAATTAGAAGAAAGAAAGAAAGACAAAGAAAAAAGGAAAGAGAAAAAAGGAAAGAAAGAAAGACAAGAAAGAAGAAAAAGGAAACACAAAATATAAGAAAGAAAGAAAGAAAGACAAGATAGAAGAAAAAAGAAAAGAAAGAAAGACAAGATAGAAGAAAAAAAGAAAGACAAAATATAAGAAAGAAAGAAAGAAAGAAAGAAAGACAAAATAGAAGAAAAAAAGAAAGACAAAATATAAGACAGAAAGAAAGACAAATTAGAAGAAAGAAAGAAAAACATGGAAAACAGAAAAGAGAAAAAAGGAAAGAAAGAAAGACAAGATAGAAGAAAAAAGAAAGACAAAATATAAGAAAGAAAGAAAGACAACATAGAAGAAAGAAAGAAAGAAAGAAAGACAAAATATAAGGCAGAAAGAAAGAGAAAATATAAGAAAGAAAGACAAAGTATAAGAAAGAATGAAAGAAAGACAAAATATAAGAAAGAAAGAAAGACAACATATAAGACAGAAAGAAAGACAAATTAGAAGAAAGAAATAAAGACAAAGAAAAAAGGATAGAGAAAAAAGGAAGGAAAGAAAGACAAGATAGAAGATAAAAGAAAGACAAAATATAAGAAAGAAAGAAAAACAAAATATAAGAAAGAAAGAAAGAAAGAAAGAAAGAAAGACAAATTAGAAGAAAGAAAGAAAGACAATAGAGAAAAAAGGAAAGAAAGAAAGACAAGATAGAAGAAAAAAAGAAAGACAAATATAAGAAAGAAAGACAAAATAGAAGAAAGAGAGAAAGAAAGAAAGACAAAATATAAGACAGAAAGAAAGACAAATAATAAGAAAGAAAGAATGACAATAGAAGAAAAAAGGAAAGAAAGAAAGACAAGATAGAAGAAAGAAAGAAAGAAAGAAAGACTATAGAAGAAAAAAGGAAAGAAAGAAAGACAAGATAGAAGAAAGAAAGAAAGACAAAATATAAGACAGAAAGAAAGACAAATTAGAAGAAAGAAAGAAAGAAAGACAATAGGAGAAAAAAGGAAAGAAAGAAAGATAAGATAGAAGAAAAAAAGAAAGACAAAATATAAGAAAGAAAGAAAGACAAAATAGAAGAAAGAAAGAAAGACAAGATAGAAGAAAGAAAGAAAGACAAAATAGAAGAAAGAAAGAAAGACAAGATAGAAGAAAGAAAGAAAGACATTTAGAAGAAAGAAAGAAAGACAAAATAGAAGACAAAAAAGAAAATAGAAGAAAGAAAGACAAAATAGAAGAAAAAAAGAAAGACAAAATATAAGAAAGAAAGAAAGACAAAATAGAAGAAAGAATTAAAGACAAAATAGAAGAAAAAAAGAAAGACAAAATAGAAGAAGGAAAGAAAGACAAAATAGAAGAAAAAAAGAAAATAGAAGAAAGAAAGACAAAATAGAAAATTTAAAGAAAGACAAATTAGAAGAAAGAAAGAAAGACAATAGAAGAAAAAAAGGAAAGAAAGAAAGACAAGATAGAAGAAAGAAGGAAAGCAAGAAAGAAAGAAAGAAAGACAAAATATAAGAAAGAAACACAGCAGAAAGAAAGAAAGACAAAATATAAGAAAGAAAGACAACAGAAAGAAAGAAAGGAAGAAAGAAAAAAGAAAGAACTAGTAGGCATTAGTAAGAAAGAAAGAAAAAAAGAAAGAAAGAAAGACAAAATAGAAAACAGAAAGAAAGACAAAATATAAGAAAGAAAGAAAGGAAGAAAGACAAAATAGAAGACAGAAAGAAAGAATGAAAGACAGGACGGTAAATGATAGGCATTAGTAAGAAAGAGAAAAAATATGAAAGAAAAAATGAAAAAAGGAAGAAAATAGACAGACAGAAACAATAGTAAAAGGCAGTAGTGCTCGAGTTTACTTTATTTCTTTTTTCTTTTTTTTTTATAAACTTTGGAAAATGCTTGACGTATTTCACCGACTTCTGGGACTACTTCCCACTGATAACGTCACAGGTGTAGGAATCTGTACACGTGACGACCACCAAAATAATGTGTCCATAAAACCGAAGCCCCACTGTGATAAAGTACAAGAAGCCGAGATTAGAATTCTGTTCCGTTCTCTGTTTTTGCATGAAGCACTTATCTCCGGAAAAAGCCGAAAAAATGTTACTTACCCTAGACAGAGCCATCGATTTTTGTTGGGCTACGTGCCTGGAAAATGGTTCGGACATCTACAGCATTTGGCCTGGTTTATGTGAGAGATGGGTGGGACAGTGTATTTCCGACAACTGTCGCTTGGGAATTTCAAAAAAATTGTGACGTTATTTTAAAAACATTATGCTTTCTAAATATTCATGTTTTTTTTTTTTTAGGAAAGGGGTTGTTGTGATGGCTAATGGACAGTGTTTTGAATCTGAAACAGTTGCATATACTGTAATATTATGTTTTTAATTTTTTATTTATTTTACGAATGGAGTATTTTTACACGGATATATTTTGAAGAATACTTGTATCTACTTTCATAAATGGGTGCATGCATGGAGTAAAGGATCCCGTTACACGCCCATTGAGGCATATTGGGAATATGGTGTTAGGCCCATATTTTCTTGACCATCGGCACACTAGGGGTGATGTGGTCAGCATTACGCCGGCCGCCTTAACCTTCCCAGAGTTGCTCTGGTACCCAAATGGGGCTGGGTCGACCCCGGAGCCGTTTGCGGCCTAAAAAAATCCCACCTCATCTGGGAATCGAACCATAGACCACTGAGCTAGAAAGCCAGTCATGCATGGAGTAGGAAGATTGAAATGTGACGACAAGGTCACAAATGTGGAACTGATGACAAAAACAAGTCACTTTGACCTTAGCCATGAGGCCGAGAAGCCATAAAGTACTGGTGGCACAAGACATGAGAAGATGACGCTAATGTAGTTCAAACCTAAAGGCCTTTTATATTTGGACATGCGCCCTAATATAACCGACTAGGTTGAACATGACGCGCCTTGCCAAAACGAGGCAACATTTTATTATTTAAAAAAAAAAAAAGATGACGCTTGCGAGGGATTGGACACACACACAGGAAACCTGTTGATAGCATTACAAGACAGTACTTATTTTTGAATTCCCAGGGTGAAAGTAGTAGAGGAAGATTGAAGAACACGTGGAGAAGATGTGGCCGTAAGTGCTGATGGCGTGTGATGATGGTGTGTATAGTTGGTTCGTATCACTGCCCTATACAGTAGGCAGTTGGATGATGATGTTGAGTTACTTCAGATGACCACTTTGACGATTACAACAGCTTATGACAGACAGATGGTTGATGGTTTTAATATCTGGTAAACATACTTCACGCCGACAGTGGTGAACGTAATATGAAGTTTATTTACATAAGAAATTCAGCAACAGTTGAAATGAGAAGTTCTGCCCAACCTTCCACTTGAGGCTGGTAACTTTTGTACAGCAAAAGTTTATTTCATGATGCAAATTCTAAAACCTCGTCCTTACTCATTCTCCTTATATTCTGTTAGGCACTGTCACTGCTTCTGTATTTGTCTACTGACTCTGGTAGTCAAGATGGTCATGGTTTGAGAACCACTGTTGTCATTTTAAAACTTCTATCATAGCAATTATCTCAGTACTCGTTGTTCTTACTTCTGCTATTGCTTGCTCTGTTGTACTCCTATCTTCTGAACATTTCGAGTCTTAGTGTGATTACTTGGTGTATCATTAGAAAACACTGGCCTAACCGCCAGGGGTAATAATTTCTACCAAATGTCTATTGCTTCACACTTCTCAATGGCTAGCGCCTATTGTTCTTCTCATTATTGTAACTGTTTATCTAATTGTCAAGATTCGACATACCTGGTCGTCTGGTCGTCTTGAGAAGGTGTACATTTTCTTCAACATAAGAACACAGTCTCTCTAGTCCACCCTTCTTAGTATCTTTAACACTTGGGAGAAAATCCATTTTTCTCAACTTACGCTTAACGCGTCTGGATCTGAACTGATTAAACCTACACTCCGATTTACCATTACAATTATTTACGAAGTTTCTAGATCAGACTTTGTCACGAACCGTTTGCTCGCTTCTACAAAATGCTGTGCAAAACTTACTTCGTTCGCATTACCCGAAAAACCAAACTCGCTTTATCCCTCAAGGGACGTAATTATAAATTATCGCCCTGTGCTTCTAAATCAATAAGTCATAGTTTTATCGTCCTCTAACGCAAACTCCAAGCCCGCCAAATCAGCTTATGCAAATTTATGAAACCGGAACTTCTAACACACGACTCTCTATTAACTAGAAACACGACTTTTTCCCAAGGGGTGCGATTAAGGAGTTATCGCTCTTTAATTACAACTCAACAAGTTATAGTCTTATCTCCCCTTCAGTTAAACTCAATAGTCTGTCACTTACTGTATGCAAATTTCCTACAGAATGATGTGGGCAAACCAAGAGAATATTTCTCTATAAAGCTGAGTCAAATGAAAGAACAAAAATCAGACAATAAAATAGATTTTAGTGCAGATATTGTTTCTATATATCAAGGACACTTATCTCAACTCAGTGTTCATTTTGAAAAATACTTTCCTGAAAACTCTGACAGGTTTCAGTGGATTCAAAATCCCTTCAGTAATGATGCTCCTTTGGACTTAGTACTGCAGAAGAGGAAGAACTGATTGAACTTTCATTAGACTCTTCACTACAAGCGAAGTTTCCATCCATGGCATTGCCAAAATTTTGGTATTCAGTAAAACAGGAATTCCCAAGCTTGAGCAAGAGAGCACTGAAGATAATTCCTTTTGCAACCTCCTATCTCTGCGAGGCTGGGTTTTCAGCAGTGGCTGTCATAAAAACCAAGTTCAGATCAAGACTTGATGTGGAGAAGGAAATGAGTGTAGCTGTATCTCAATTGGTGACAAGATTTAACAACAAGTGTAACAACAAGCAAGCTCAAGTTTCACACTGAAGTGACTGGTACTTTATTCATCATATTTTTTTTTTTTAATAGTTTTACTGTACACATTTTTTGTTATGGAGATTGAATCATGAGTGCAGTATATCAGTGAGAGATTGAATCATGAGTGCAGTATATCAGTGAATGATTTTCAGACAAAAATAATTTTAAAAATGTTAGAAAGAAACTACTTTATCTGTGTTGTGTTCTTTTTTATAGTAAGGGTTTTCAAAGTGCACTTTGTGTATATTTTTTCTTGTACGTATAATTTTTTCACAGATTGTCCAATTGCATTTTTTTCAAAAATTACATTAAAAATTACATTGTTTAAAAGCTTTTCCAAAGCTCTCCTGCTCAAACAATGTTAGGCTAAATGTCGAAACATCGCTAGAGTTTTTACTAGTTATCTCACAGGGGAGCCGCAGAAAGAATGTGGTTGGTCAGGGGAGCCGTGGACTCAAAAAGGTTGAAAACCGCTGACTTAAGGAATCAAAATCAAGTCATAAGAGGAATAATAAAATTACCCAGACAAGTGATTTGAAGCATCGCATCAACGTGATGTGCCCATACATCTGTGCCTAGAGATTGTGTTCCCAAAAGTTAATCTGGGGTAAGTGTAAACATTTATTGTACCATGTGAATGTGACATGTCTGTACTTGCTAAGTTGTTATACCAGTCATAGGAGACTGGCAACCTCAACATATGAAAATAGTATATTCATAAACCACTACAGCAAGTGCTGGTGATTGCTTTATGCTAGTTCATACAGAAAAGCGAAAGTAGCAGCAGCCCCAGACTCCGAATGGAGCAGTGATGAGTGATGAGTGCATGCCATGTGCAAATGTATAGTATCATTTTGTGAGATACATGTATCTTGTTAATTGTAATTCCGGTAAATCATTGCACTCGCGCTGTCCAGACACATTTCCCCCACTAAGGTAACCAGAAGAATAACGGTGATTTCTAATCATATTCCCAGAGTTATACTTTGTATACTCAGGGAGAATAATTATTCAGAGAGGCTAACTTTGGTGGGTGGACAGCGAGACAATGCACCTGTTAATCTTCCAACCCAGTGTACTTAGCAGAGGCATTTGTTCTTTTTATTTTGTCTAAAGTTCGTGGTACGAAGAAACAAGGCTAAAGTTTCTACGCCACTAGTGTGAGTCAAGAGCAGGGATTCAACACTAACCACCTACATTGGACGAGTTATGTGAAGAAGTGCCCTCATCACAAAAGAATTGACGAAACCACAGCTGCAGGACTCCCTTAGACCAGTTAAGTTCTTATTAAAGGAAACAGCAAAAGGACACCTTTTTAAAAATAAATCCTCACACCTGTCTCAGTGAAGACACTTTTGTATATACATCTAAAATTCACCATCATTCCATCGTTATTTTAACCTGTTTAAAAACTAATTGATTATTAAATTTGTTACATGTTATTTTAAAACTAAACAATCATTTTTGATTCAGTTATTATTAGTGTAAAAGCAAACGTATGAGAAAGACTCTTTAATATGTATACATCTAGATATAGAGCAAATATTTATAAAAGAATTTCGCTGGATTTACACCAGCTGGGGGCTTGAACGGGCTAAAACCATTGCTTAATTCTTCACGAAAGGCGACGGATCAGATATAAGTTAATAGTGCTCTGCCCTTTGCAGCATTGTTCTTGACTTCTGACAACATCTTGTGGATACTACCTTCAGATAGAAGCATCAGTATCCTTCTATCTACAACTCTGCCAAGAGTAATCTTATGCGAAGGTAGACACATTTGAAGACACATATTAGATACTCTTGAAAGTTTTGTGGACCACTACTGCAGAGCTAAGGGGAGGCAATCCGTGATAGATAGACAGAAAGACAGACAGACAGACAGACAGACAGACAGACAGACAGACAGACAGACAGATAGATAGATAGATAGATAGATAGATAGATAGATAGATAGATAGATAGATAGATAGATAGATAGATAGATAGATAGATAGATAGATAGATAGATAGATAGATAGATAGATAGATAGATAGATAGATAGATAGATATGTAAGAGTGAAAGACACACTGTCAACGCAAACAAACATACTGTAGTAAAATCTGCGAGATAATCGCTCATTTCAGTAGATTTTATTCATATAATGATAATAAATAACCCCGCCCAATTGTGTCTGACTATAATCCTCTCACACGCCAGCATCGCGCTGAATTTTGTGCCATGGTAATGCTTAGAAACGATCCCGCCGTATAAACCTACTCGCTTTCCTTGTGACGTACACTTTTAACATTTTGCCCGATCTGATAGAGACTGCGGCAAGACTTATAATTAACGATCTTCCAGAAGTGTGCCGCCAAGTTACTGTCTGAATTAACGTAATATTTTAACTTTAACGCCTGTAATAGTAGTAATCCTTACAAATTTTGGTAGTGTAACACGAGACAACAGAAATAATTAACGCCAATTCTAACACCCGCCGCGCAAAACCCCGCTTCGCTTGACACGTTGTGCCATGCATATATACACGCTGTGAGCAAAGCCAGCAGAGGCAAACACGCAGACAATTTTTTATTTCCTCCTAGCGGTAGTATTTCTGACGTCACACAAACAAGCAGTTATTTGAATAAAAATGCTAGAGAGAGATGAGGGTGGAAGATGGTCGAATTGTGTAAAATTTTTATTTGACGATTGACAGTGACAAAATTGAAAATTTAAACCATAATGAAACTGACCATAAAAATCATATGGTAGTATAGCTTAGAGTCCCCTGAGCAAGAATGTGTTAAAAAAAATATGGTAGTCCAAGTATTAGCCCAGTTATTGAGAAAAAACTAAATGTTTACGGACGCGTGACCAGACAGACTGTGGTTCCTGCTTGTTTTTTTTCATAACGTTAGTGGGGACGACAACTTAGAGAGAGGCACTGAGGTAAATTTAAATCCGATTGGGTAAAAAGAGTATAGGAGGAAAGGGGAGCGGTAGGTAAATGTTAACCAAAACTAAACATCTTTTTGTATTGGCATAACTAACGCAGACTGACCAATCGACTACCAGACACAGAGTTTGTTTGGAATTATTTTTTGTTTTTCAAAAACTACATTTGAATTCTGGTAGTCGCAAGCTTTCCATTGGCCAGTACTAATAGATATTAGCAAAAAGCTTTCAATGCTCATCGCCAGTTGACAAAAACTTTTTCTATCAAATACGATGAGATCAGCTGTGTTAATTTAATAAATTGAAGAATTAATTCGCAGTCTGGGCAGTGCAGAGGAAAACTGAGGCCATTTCTTTGCAAGTCAGCGTCATTTGTTTATATTTCTTGAAATTGTGGTAAGAATGCTTTATGAATTAATATGTTTATTACAACTGCCAAAGTTAGATACTGCTATTGGGAAAAGTGAAGGACATGCCGGGAGCAGACATTGTTGAGTTCTCACATTGAACTGTATCTAACTGTGGTATATTGTCATGATTTTGTTTTAATATTATTGTATTAGAATATGTTAGTAAGCCTCCGTGTTCCATGAACACTGTTCAACATGCCTGGAGCGTTTATAATTTTAAAAAAAAGAAGAGAAAATCATACAAAAGGAAATGTGGTTACTCCACGTTATTATATTGAGGAAAACTATGTAAACGTACAGTGGCGTATCTACCATAGAGACCTGAGGTGTGGTCACAGCAAGGTATGAGTCATATAAAATTAGGGGCGAGTGCACCTGTATGCACGCGAGGCTGACCCCATACCACCATATGTAAATAATAATAATAAAAAGTGATCAGATATAAAAGGCCAGGGTGTCCTTTTATTGCAGAGGTTTTATTTCCTGTTACCAGCCGGTGACAGGAAACCTGATGAGTGAGTGTAACGCAAACAAGTCTCCTGTAAACTGTTTATGCTGTCAGCAGATAGCTGGAGGAGCTTGTGCGTGTTGAGAGATCTATATTTTCTGCAACTACATACTGAATTATCCTTCTACAAGGAATCCCAGGTGATGTGTTAGCATCTGGGGATATCTGACATTTCATTATAATAAACTTTGGTATTTCCAATCATACCCAGGAAGTTTATGGGGCGTGATGAAACTACAGCCCCTCCTAACCAGTGACACACACTATTAGATAATAAAGTTGTAAGCTGTGAATACACCAACAGGAGAGATAGAGTGACTTTATATTTATTGGACAAAGAGTCCACACATTTTAGTTAATCCTTTTTATGTAAACTGTCTTTTCCTCTATTTCAAAGACCTGTCCAAAAGAGATGGCGGGACAGGCAGATTAAATTGTTAAAAGAAAATATTCATTTTTAAAGAAAAAACTTAACCACTGTTTTATTCCTTTTCTTATAGTGAATTAAAGTGTTTTTGTGTTTATGTACCATCATTATCATTTCTCCCCTAGACATTAGGTACATCATACACCAGACACTAGAGCCAAAATAGTGACCGTGTGAGATCTAGGGAGGTAGCGTTAGGTTCCCTGCAAATACATCATTATCATCTATTAGAGTCAGGGGCCTAATTGTGCTTGACCTCACACGGTTAACACAGACACAGATTTCTTTCTTTTAGGTATACCATCATAACCTCCCCAGCAAAGTAAACTTGCTACACATACATTGAGACAGATGTTGAGTTAATGAAATGACTCTGTTATTGGAAGGAGTTAATGGAATGACTGTTATTGGACGGAGTTAATGGAATGACTCTGTTATGGGACGGAGTTAATGGAATGACTCTGTTATGGGACGGAGTTAGTGGAACGACTCTGTTATTGGACGGAGTTAATGGAATGACTCTGTTATGGGAACGAACGAACGAACGAAATCTTTATTTCATCAGGGTAAAGAAATAGGCATAATTGCCTTTTTACATTTCTGCCCTGCAATACAATTTACAGTGTGTTAAAAATTAAAATATTAACAACTTCAGATACTGTCTTTTTTTCTCACGGGGACCGTTTGCAGCAGTGTTTCCATTTTACATAAGTAGCAAAGAGGGGTGTGGCTGTCTGGCGTTAATAGAATGATTCTATTATTGTAATATGTTAGCAGATATTTAAGAATTAAGATACAAAAAAGAAATTAAAAAAGAGTACTTTTAGTTGTACAAAATTGGCAAAAATAGCTAGAAGAAAGATATAATAACATTAAAGGAATTTTCCCCAATCTAATGGGCTCAAGATAAATCTATCACGTGATACTCACAAGAAGTTGGAGATTGGGACACGACAAGTGATGAATGAGAATCATCGGGGTCACTGAGTTTAAATAGATTCAGAGAACTCGTGGAGGAACATGTTTGGGGGAAAAGGCGTTGGCAGTTTATAGGATACATATTTAGATATACTTATCAAATCAGCTAGTAGTGTCAAAGAGTGGGTCTTGTGTGGAATTCCTTGGGTAAAAGACATATAGTACGGCTCAAGAACACACGGAGAAGAGAACTGGAGGCGGACAGAAGGATACGAAAGATGAAAGAAGATAGGGAAAGAACTTGAAAGGATCTCACGGGGCAATGTGGCTTCACATGTACTGAATACCTATGTCCCACAGGGAGCCATAAAAAAATCGGAGAAGAATACTTAGTGATGCAAGAAAACGAGCCTTTGGGGCAGAGGCAGAACTATAAAAGAGTTTTAATTTAAACGAAGGGAGATAAATGGGCTAACTATCTCTCTAAATAGATGGCTGTGTCTTTGTTACGTGAACTCGGGCATGCCGATGGCTGATGAAGATAATTATATTGTTACTCTTTACACCAGCGTGGGCTTATAGATGTTGAATACAGACGAGGAGATGTTTCGCTGAAAGACGTCTTCCTTCTTGGCTCTAATATAACCACATCTATTTCTCTCTGAACGTGTGTGATGTGTCTCAAGCTTCTCCCATCGCCCTTCTGTTTTCTCTCGATGAGACTGAAAAACATGAAGAAGAGCACCGAAGACAGCTATCAAACGGATAAATAAGATATGGAAATACCTGGAACGGATGGCATAGCGCCAGAAAGGCTTATGGAGCATCATTTGAAGGCATAAGCCCCAAAGGCAACGGTGGGATAATACACGAAGAACTAACTACCTTAACTCGTTTTGTCCCAGAAAATTTTCAAGTTTTATTTACGCGCCAAAATGAATGCCAATCTGTCTTGGTTTGGTTTTAAGGACCATATTCAATTCACATGGACATACTCCATCAGTGCTCCTATCTCCTCCTTTAGATCACAAAAATAGGATCTCAGCACAGTGCACCACGAACTGCACCGGCGAGAATCTCAATGTGTATATATAGGAAGCACACATTCTATAAATATTTTTGTGGTGGGTAGGTTTCCCTAATTTTTACATTTTGCCAGGGTAGCGGCTGTGTGGCCTAATCTTTACGATTACCAACTGCTGAAGGTTGTTCACGTGCGCAAAATACACATGATCCCTCCTATTTTTCGCCCTAATCAGAGAAGGCTAGGCGTGCGATCTCACTACCCAGGAGACGGGAAGGGGGGGGGGGGGGGGGGTATGACATCATTAGGACCACTGGCTCTGAAAAAAATTTCCGTAAGTTATTTTCCCTCAACTGGGAATCGAACCTGGTAGAATTCAAGGCGGACGCCATACCTCTTAGCCACTCCGAACACCCAATTAGTCTTTTATAGTGTAATATGCAGACATTGGGAAATTTGACTATCACAAAACAGATGTAGCAGGCGGCTCGTTAGGAAAATAATTTACCATATTGTGGCGCACCAAACGGCTCCTGGGGGAGAAACAGTGGCAGAACTACCGCTTGTGTGAACCGGGCACGTCCGGCGGCCCCAGCACCGAGTGAGTGCTGGGAAACAGTCGTCGGAAGGTATTCTAGCCTTTATATTAATCCTTTTAATTTACATTAATCCTGTGTTTAACGTCACAGAATATCCCTGTTTCTGGAGACACAAAATGAAAGAGATAAAGAAAACATGAACAGATCTTGAGCGGATGGCATGGGACCACTGGAGCTAGCGCACATTTGTTGAAGCCCTATGCTTCTGGGGGAGCTAAAGGGTTATGATGATGATAAAATAAGTAGGCACTTTTAAAATACAGATGTACCGTATATTGATTATAGTTATTGAGGACATTATATAAGAAGTGCCCCACTTACTTTCTGCCAGGGGATATCTAACATTGTAGTTACGCCACTGGAAGAAAAAAAGTTAAGTAACCATAAAAACCAGTTAGACAGCCTAACGGAAGCATTGACGGAAGGAGTCTGTGACGCCAACAAAGCGAATGTACACAGGATACCCGCTAACTGCCATGGTGGAAAAATATACCGGGAATTCTAAATTTGAGTGGATGTAATGACCCCCTTGTATCGTTAGGTGAAGGCTATGGACGCCTTTTTGTACAAAAATGTACATAAAAGAATGTTAAAATTTATACCACGTGTTCTTAATTTTCTTTATCCATGGATCCCACTGATTATCTGGTGTAATTTATGGACTCCCTTCTTAGAAATAAAAAATGTTCATAAACGAATGTTAAAATTTATACCAGGGGTTCTTAACTCTTAAAGGACGTGAAACCAGTATTCGGGGCCGATTTTCCAAGACGCTCCTGATGGCAGACCCATTTTCGGGTTCGGTACATTTAAACCAACCTTTTTTTGTTCCGTGTTGTCTTAGTGTTATATTTTATTAAGCCTCATAAATTTTCCTTTACAGCTGAATATGGTATTATATATTTTTTTTAAACTTGGAAAAACAAAAACTGACCCTTAAATTTGAATACTGTACTACATTAAAACTCAAAGTTACAGAAAACTCCTTCGCCAAATATAAGACACCTGCGACGTCCTCAGAGAGTTAACTTTATATGTGCCAGGGATCCCATTGATTGTCCGGAGGAAGTTATGGACTTCTTAGAAAAAAAATGTACATAAACGAATAAGTAAACATTGTACAAACAAATAACAGATTTTATTACAAATAAAAATCTTTGAGCTTACATATAGTCACAATTAAATATAAAACTATATGTAAAAAGAATATATTTTTTTTCAAATGCAAAAAAAAAAATAAAATAAAATAAAAAGCTATGATAACACCCCGAATAAAGTTTAATATTTAGAAATTATAGACATAAAAAAGTTAAGCGTTAATGTAAGTTTAAATTTTAAACCTACGTGGGTCAGAGGTTAAGAATTAAAAAAAAAATAAAATAAAATTTTGCCTCGTTTTGGTAAAGCGCGTCCCGTTCAACCTGGTCGGTTATATTAGGGCGCATGTCCAAATATAAAAGACCTTAAGGTCTGATAAAATTATCAGAGGTTAAGAAGCCCTGGTCTATACAGAGGGTTACAACCAGAGGTTAAGAAGCCCTGGTCTATACAGAGGGTTACAACCAGAGGTTAAGAAGCCCTGGTCTATACAGAGGGTTACAACCAGAGGTTAAGAAGCCCTGGTCTATACAGAGGGTTACAACCAGAGGTTAAGAAGCCCTGGTCTATACAGAGGGTTACAACCAGAGGTTAAGAAGAACTGGTCTATACAGAGGGTTACAACCAGAGGTTAAGAAGCCCTGGTCTATACAGAGGGTTACAACCAGAGGTTAAGAAGCCCTGGTCTATACAGAGGGTTACTTCTTCTTCTTCTTCCGTCCTTAGCCAACGACCGGCAAAGCAGTCAGTGGCCATTACGCCTAGTGGCGTCTTAAGGGCAACAGCGAATAGATTTTCTTTGCCGTTGTTCCCATCACGCCTAATGACAGAGGGTTACAACCAGAGGTTAAGAAGCCCTGGTCTATACAGAGGGTTACAACCAGAGGTTAAGAAGCCCTGGTCTATACAGAGGGTTACAACCAGAGATTAAGAAGCCCTGGTCTATACAGAGGGTTACAACCAGAGGCAATCTGATGACCGTAAAACTTCACCCCTCGTTCCCCGCCCCTGTCAGACAAGTGTTTTAGTTCTGTAATCTGGCCTGTTGTCTATATTAGTATGGTACAATTCTTGTTCCCAGGGATCTCTAGGAAGACAGAAAGAATAGGGCCCGTGCTCTCTCATGCATGTCGTAAGTGGCGACTAATATTTGGTTGTGCTTGCGGCTGGAAACATCATCATGTAAACTAAGTTACTTACTTAGTCGTTCCCCTTCTCCCGTGAGGTGTAGAGGTTTAGAAGAGAGAGCGCCAGACTATCCTATCGGCTATCTTCCTCCTGGCCTGGTTCCATTCTAGTCCTCGGTCCTTCAAAGATTGTCTAATGTTGTCCTCCCCGCGGACTCTGGGTCGTCCTGGAAGTCTGGATCCCTGGTTCTTAGTTTCTCATATTTGTCGTAGTAGCCGATCTTCCCCCATTCTGCAGACATGGCCAAACCATCTTAGTTACTACAAGTTACTAGAAAAACTTGAGCTTCAGCAGTATATGAATGCTTCGGCGCTGGCTTCATTTGGGACTACCTGCCGTGCTAGCACCATGAATGCTTCGGCGCAGGCTTCATTGGGACTACCTGCCGTGCTAGCACCATGAATGCTTCGGCGCTGGCTTCATTGGGACTACCTGCCGTGCTAGCACCATGAATGCTTCGGCGCAGGCTTCATTGGGACTACCTGCCGTGCTAGCACCACGAATGCTTCGACGCTGGCTTCATTGGGACTACCTGCCGTGCTAGCACCATGAATGCTTCGGCGCTGGCTTCATTGGGACTACCTGCCGTGCTAGCACCATGAATGCTTCGGCGCAGGCTTCATTGGGACTACCTGCCGTGCTAGCTCCATGAATGCTTCGGCGCAGGCTTCATTGGGACTACCTGCCGTGCTAGCACCATGCTCCGTAGGGAGTAACAAGAAAATGATGATGATGGATGATGGTAGAGTAAGTAGAATTAAAAAAAAAATTAAAGAAAGATAAGAAAAGACGAAGAAGAAGATGATGATGGCGAAGTGGACTATGTAAATGAAGAAGAGAATGAGAAAGAAAAGGGGTTGATAGAAGAAACAGAAGAGAACAAAAAGAAGAAAATAAAGGAGGCCACCATAGCAGCATCAGATCTGAAAATGGTGCGAATAAAAGGCGAATAGCAAGCAATAATAACGACCCCTCAAACAAAGACAATAACAACAGACAGTGATCGGCAAATAATTAGAACAGCCTGGCGGTTATTGATTGACCTTCATTTACATAGCGCATTCCGCCATTCCGTAATATTACTACCAGAGATTCACAAATTCACTGACACTACCTTACACACTTCACAATCTAGATTCTCAGTCATGAATCAAGACGGCGTAAAAGAAATCTCTCCAGAAGATAGAGAATTTATCGATTATAATTCACAAGACCAACGTGACGTGTGGGGGAAATCGATTATGGTAAGAGGAAGGAGCACAGGACAACACTGGCTCGATACCTATCTGTCCTGGGGACCAACAGAAGATGTTTGGTTAAGTGGTATTAGTCAGGGCTATATATAATGCTCTTTTTTAAAGCGAGAGGGTTTGAGTTGTGTTGTCTGTAAAACTTATTGGCCAGGTCGTTGTTTTCATTCTTTACCATTCAAATCCTCTAGGAGCAAAGGTCTTAAAAAATTTATGTTACGTCCTTCAGTCCTTTTCTCAAGGTCCTTCCTTTATTTTATCGCAGGGCAGAGTTGTAAAAGGGCAGTCATGCCTATTTCTTTACCCTGACGAAATAAAGATTTCGTTCGTTCATTCGTTCGTTTAATTTCCGTTCTCTTCTCCATATTGTTTAATTTTAATTTGTATATTTGGTACCCGTCTACCCCTGTAGCCCTGGAGATTTAAGAATAAGGATTGCCTTGCAATGCTACTGGTGATGATTAGACCAGAATAAATCGGAATATGTCTGAATTAGGAATCAAAAGCAGACATTAAAAGTGGTAATTATTCCAACACTTCGTCAAAAATACAATCAGACCACATGGAGTAAATCTTACACGCTGCAACACCACATGCCATTCAGAAAAAAATCCCACATCATCTGGGGATCAAACCAGGACCGCCGAGCTCGGAAGCCAGTGCACTAACCACTGAAAACATACAGAAAAAAAAGGCTACAGAAAAAGTATATAAATAGACGAAGATTATACAAGCAATATTAAACTATTATTCCGAGTTAATCGTATAATCAAAGTACGTCAGGTAACAGGGGGACAGAACAAGTTTTCCAGGCTATCATCAGTTATTTTATAATTGAAATAATGAAAGGATTGAAACGGTACAGCAAGGTCACCAATGTTTAGTTTAGTTGGTTGGTTGGTTGGTTGGTTGGTTGGTTAGTTGGTTGGTTGGTTGGTTGGTTGGTTGGTTGGTTTGAAGGACTATCTTCATTGCCCACGGACAACTCTATCATTGCTCCGATCTCCTCCCTTAGATTACACAAGGAGGATCTCAGCACAGTGCAACGAACTCCGTAGCAACGGCGAGAATCTCAACGTGTGTATATAGGAATCACACATTCTATAAACATTTTTGTGGTGGGTAGGTGTCTTAATTTTTACATTTTGTCAGGGCAGCTGCCGGTATCCTACTCTTTACGATTACCAACTGCCGAGGGTTTTTTTTTAACTTGTGCAACTTATACACGAGAACTCCTATTTTGTCGCTCTTATCCGAGAAGGCTAGGCGTCCGATCTCACTACTCGAATGACCAGGGGGAAGTATGACATCACTAGGACCAATGGTTCTGAAAAAAAATGTCCATTTTATTCACTGTATTGGGAATCGACGCCGGTACCTGTATAATTCGAGGCGGACGCAACACGTCTTAGCCACTCCAACTCCGTTAAACACCAATGTTTAACTAATGTTTAACTGATTGCAAGAACCAGACAAGTAAAGGGTAAGGTAAAGGATCCCGTTACACGCCCATTGAAACCAGACAAGTGCCAGTGGGAACAGAAATGAGGAGAAAAAGACATATATTAAGAAAACATGCAGATAGCATTACGTTGGACTCCTTGTTCTGGAATCCACAGCGTAAGAGAAGAAGAGGATGGCTGAAAAACACACGAGAAGAGAACAGGAGACAGAAATGAAAATGGTGTGGAAGTCATGAAGGACCTAGAGTTAATGACATACGGCAAGGTCCTAGAGCTAATGACATACGGCAAGGACCTAGAGTTAATGACATACGGAGGTCCTAGAGCTAATGACATACGGCAAGGACCTAGAGTTAATGACATACGGCAAGAACCTAGAGCTAATGACATACGGCAAGGACCTAGAGCTAATGACATACGGCAAGGACCTAGAGCTAATGACATACGGCAAGGACCTAGAGCTAATGACATACGGCAAGGACCTAGAGTTAATGACATACGGCAAGGTCCTAGAGCTAATGACATACGGCAAGGACCTAGAGTTAATGACCTACGGCAAGGACCTAGAGCTAATGACATACGGCAAGGACCTAGAGTTAATGACATACGGCAAGGTCCTAGAGTTAATGACATACGGCAAGGACCTAGAGTTAATGACATACGGCAAGGTCCTAGAGCTAATGACATACAGCAAGGTCCTGGAGTTAATGACATACGGCAAGGTCCAAGAGCTAATGACATACAGCAAGGTCATAGAGCTAATAACATACGGCAAAGACCTAGAGCTAATGACATACGGCAAGGACCTAGATCTAATGACATACGGCAAGGACCTAGAGCTAATGACATACGGTAAGGACCTAGAGCTAATGACATAATGCAAGGACCTAGAGATTATGACATACGGCAAGGACCTAGAGTTAATGACATACGGCAAGGACCTATATTTAATGACATACGGCAAGGACCTAGAGTTAATGACATACGGCAGACCAATTTGGCGTGTGATTGCTGAAAGCCGGTGCTCCTTCAGACGCCAAGGATTAATCAATGAATGAGTCACTTCATTTTTTTTTTTGATACCCGGTTTTCCCCTGGTGCTCACATATTGGAACACAATATCAGAAAGCAATAAAGCCCTGATTCAAATTTAACACACACCACGTGTTTTAGCAGAAGTGTTTAAAAACATGAAATGAACGAGATAAGAAAATTATAATAGAAGTTAGCTCCAGGGCTTCACCTGCGATCACTCCTGTTTACCTGAGAAAAGATTTATAATGCTCGCACAAATAAATAAATATTGCGAACAAATTGTAGAAAGATGCTGGCACAAAAATATACAAAGGTCCAAAAAAAGTGTTTATGCATTTTTGAATGTTTGGATGCGTTTTACTTTCGAGGCCCATCACGAGCAGCTGATTGAGTGCATGATTGAGATAGGTTAAAATTGAACAATATTATACGTTAAAATGAGCAAACAAATCAGATAAGCCGCTATTTTCGCATCGAAGGTCGGCTGCAACGAAACTCCAACGTCTTATGTCTCTTGTCTTGATGGTCCACTCTGATAGACTATCTTCTGTCCATATCCGGACGTTATCTTCCCATTTGTAGCGCTGTCTTCATCTTGCATGTTTGCGTTCCAGCAAAGTTTTATCTTGATATATGATCAAAATATTTAACTGTAACTTTGATCTTATTCGTTAGTTCTCTTTTCATTCTTAGCTTTCTGGGACTTTATTTATTTTCTTCTTTTTCCATGAAATGTGCCCCATTTTTTTACATGCCACATTTCAAGCGCCTCAATTTCTTCTGACTGCCTGTTAATTGTAATTTTTCTGTACGATAAAGTAATGAATAGTTTATGTAACACTTGATAACGCTCAGTTTTTGTTGTTGTGACTTTTGTGTTTATATGTTAGTATCCGTCTCTTGTTGCTGAATGTAGCTTGGCCGCTTCTTATTCTCTTCTTGATTTCTGTCTCACATCTGCGATCATCTATTATTATGTGTCAAAGATGTGAGAAAATCTTGACTTGTTCCAGTCTTAAATGGGGAAATACGAAAGGTTAAAATGGGACAACATTGTGCAATTTTCTGATCTATACGGGGCACTAGCAACTAAGAGACATCCTTACCTCTCTTGAGTTCTCAACACATGGCAATCTTACGTTCTTACGTCAGTGTTGCTGATGGTTCACTGTCAAAAAATTGATATCATGGAGAAAAGACCATCGTTGGAAGGAAATTAATAGAAGCATGTGTAACTTAATCACCATTTATGGAGTTTTCTGGTGATACAATCCGGCCTGGCCACAAGCGGAAGCCACAAAATACACCAAGGAATTCCAGGCACGTGAATATGTCAGTTTGAATTTCTCCTAAGATGCTAGTAAGTACTGTATAGCTGTGCCAGAAAAGAAGGTTCATTTTAATCTTAATTGTTAAATGTAGATAAACTCTGCTCTCTCTCTCTCTCTCTCTCTCTCTCTCTCTCTCTCTCTCTCTCTCTCTCTCTCTCTCTCTCTCTCTCTCTCTCTCTCTCTCTCTCAGAATGTCAGACGGGCCTGCGTGCCCAATTCTCAACCCTTTGAAAATAAAGTTCGTTCGTTCGTTCTCTCTCTCTCTCTCTCTCTCTCTCTCTCTCTCTCTCTCTCTATATATATATATATATATATATATATATATATATATATATATATATATATATATATATATACACACATATATAAATACACACACACACACACACACACACACACACACACACACACATGCTTTACAGAATTATGGAGGTCACTTTTCTAGCATCCAATTAAAATTTAATTTTTGTGATTATAACGACGTAGATAGAACAAGATTTAACTGTGCTTACAAATAAATAAACATGGTTATTGTAAAAAAAAAGATAATTCCATAGCAGATACTACCATAGGGGGGGTAAGTATTACAGCCTTCACTATATTGGGTCCAGTTTTATGAGGTGGGGGTGACCACTTCCCTTCCTCGCTGCCATTGCTTTTCCTAACTCAAGAGCGGAGTCAAGTACCCATTTTCAACTGGGTAGACTAGAGCATAACGCTACAAAGTTTCGAACCCGGAGCATGATAATGTTTCCACGGGAGGCAAGCACTCTAAAAACTCTGTCAATGAGACGCTGAGGATTTTATTACAGTACTACCAAATTTCAAGATAATCATAACAAATTCTAACCAACGATCTACGTCTTTGTGGTTAAAACTTCACTGGGTAGAATTTATAGTTTTAAACTTTCGACAAATCTTTATAGATTACGAATAAAAATAAAGACAAAATCTATACGTTATGCAATAACATATCTTTACGCGTTGCAATAGATACAAAAATATAAGACGTAAACATTTCTATTAACATCCACGGCGAATAGCTTATGTGTCCATTATCAGCTGGCAATGACAACGAATTAAAATGTCAACAGACGAGAAGAACTATTCACCAGCCTGTGTCTGGCGACTGCAGGAACTATTTTGTGTTGTTGGATTTTGTAACCTGGCTCAAATAATGTATTTGTACAAGGCTTCTTTTTCTCCAGTACAGAAGATGAAAAAAATAATCGAATAGTCTGCTGGGCGAGACGCTAGAATCGTGTATTCGCGGCGTGTGATTTTAATGAAACGTAGACTGTACGTATCATTAATCTCGTGTTCCCTCGATACTTTCTTTTCTCCGACCGTGTGATTATAACAGAGTAATCGATCACTAATCCAGGCATGGAACAATTAAACAGACCCAGAAGTCTCAACGGTAATCGAATCATGTATTTCATTAAAAACAAAAAAAGAAAGAAAGCCAAATCTGGACCTGAGCTGCAAGCCAATCAAAACCTTCATCACTGAAGAAAAAAACCCCCCAAAATGTGACAGATTTTTATCACCATGAACTGCATCAATCTTCAGCTCCCTAGGGAGCATAGGCCTTCAAGAAACTTATGCCAAGTCTTCCTGTCCCTCGCCGTCAGCTCAGTTCTTTCGCTATCTTCTTCATTCCTTGCATATCTGTCTCAAATTCTCTTTTCCATGTGTTCTTCGAAGAGGAATGGCAGAATGTTAGACGGGTCAGTGTGCCAAATTCTTAACCCTTTGAAAATAAAGTTCGTTCGTTCGCTCTATGTCTCTTGTCCATGGGATTCTAGAACGGACCTGCCTTGCAATACCATCAACCGGATTCATTAGCGTGTGCCCTATCCATCGCCAGCGTCTTCTTCTCATCTCTTGTTCTACTGGCAATTGTCTGGTACTTGTCATCAGTTCCGTATTACTGCATTTTATAGAAGGGCGGTAATCCAAAGCAAGTGGTCAGGACACACATCCCTGGTCAATTTTTGCACATCTAGAAATAGATATCTATGGATCTCTTTCGTGCATGTACCTGGCAACCTTATCATGTAGAACAAACTGGCACATAAACCACCGCCTCAAGCTTCCTGCAAGAAGACCTGCTGTAATGGTGGTTCCATGCTGAGTAATGAACACAAAGGAAAAGCTTCTAAGAGAGAAATGTCTGCTCCACGCGCCTAGAAAGAAAATAATCTCCCACCCCCAAGACCTCTATAGAGCATCTGACTGGCAAGGAGATTAGAGTACTTGCTTCTCACGGTAAAGTTACCAGGTTCCAATATCGAACCTTGTTATAGAACCTCCAGTGTACGAGAGTCAGAGGTAGACATGGAGAAGAGAGCTTGAGACAGAAGTGAAAATGATGAGGATAACGTGGAAAGAACTTGAGCTGATGGCACGTGACATGAGGATTTGGCATGTGTTTGTTGGAATTAAAGGGTATTGGTTGATGCGGATTCATCCGAGATCGAAGGCAGTTCGCGTCACGCTCTTGAGTTAGGTACGGCAAAAACAGCGAGGTAGAGAACAGATAACTCCACGTAACGAAGCTGGACTTAGTACAGTGAAGTCTCTAACACTTCGCTCCTATATGGCTATAGCTGCTAAAGGGCTATTTTTACCTTGACGAAGACTTACAATAGAAGTTTTCTACAAATACCTGGACATAGAAATCGTACAACAGAAGTCTTCTACAAATACCTGAACGTAGAAATCGTACAATAGAAGTCTTCTACAAATACCTGGACGTAGAAATCGTACAATAGAAGTCTTCTACAAATACCTGGACGTAGAAATCATTTCCACAGAAATCACTTCTAAAAAAAGGTTGTCCCAAACTGCCGTAGTGGAGAGAAAAGTTAGAGTCTTCACTATACTAGGTCTATCTTCGAAAGGTAGGATGACCCTTTTCCTTCCTCGCTGTTTTTGCCGTACCTAACTAATGAGCAGAGTCATATACCCATTTACAGCTGGATAGACTGCAGCGTTACACAGCCGGGTTTCTAACCCGGGACCTTTGCTGCGAGAGGCCACCGCACGAACTACTTTGCCAATCGGTCGCTCCAAAGAAATCACTTATAAGAGATTAATTTCTCCCTCTCACACCTATAAACATGACACATTTCCTCTCCGCGCATAGATACAACAGGAATAAAACTGTATCTAGCAACACAGCCATTTAACAGTTTATTTAATTATCTTTCTGAGAAATACAATAACGCACAGACTTAATAAAACTATCCCCATGTCACCGAGCGCTTGAATTATCTAAGAACCAGAGCTACGTACCATAGAAATTTCTTTGCGTGTAGTTAATTGACCGAGATATCGATTGAGTGCCATGCTTTGAATTCTCGTTACCGAGATACATTATTCAAACGAAGCTTAGAAAAAAAAGGAAGTCTTAACCGGAGTTGTAGTTACTGAAGCTGAAATTTGATGAATGTAAAACCTTATTTTCTTCGTCTTCAGAAACCATGCATGGTGTCGAAGCGATCATTTTTGTCTCCAGTTCTGTTGATGACTTTTCCCCTTGCAATGATGTAAAACTCTCCAGTATCTTCTCTGTTTTCATCCTCTCTCTCTGTTTCTTTCAATCGTTCATGCTGTCACGAGATATCCCAGCTTTCTTCTTCTCATAAAATTCCCAAAGAAAGTGAATTACTTCCTTCTAGCATGAGGGATGAGCTCCCTTGGCACGCTGACCTCTTTCAAGACATATTTTTGGCTGTCCATGGTCATTTCAACATTCATCATAAGACGAAATCTCCGGCCTGTTGAGCACGTGACTTCATAGCGGGCAGGAGTTTACCTGTCTATTGTAACGTCCAGGTTCCTGGCCATCCTAGAGGTTATTTTATTGTTTATTTTAGCTCCTAAAAAGACTACAAAAATAACATATTAGTCAAGTAGTAGTTAACGTTCCTTGTTTTGACATTTGTGTCATGTACAAGCAATAGGTAAGAGTGAACATATCAAATAGATAAGAATGAGGATATCAAATAGATAAGAGTGAACATATCAAATAGATAAGAGTGAGGATATCAAATAGATAAGAGTGAGGATATCAAATAGATAAGAGTGAGGATATCAAATAGATAAGAGTGAGGATATCAAATAGATAAGAGTGAGGATATCAAATAGATAAGAGTGAGGATATCAAATAGATAAGAGTGAGGATATCAAATAGATAAGAGTGAGGATATCAAATAGATAAGAGTGAGGATATCAAATAGATAAGAGTGAGGATATCAAATAGATAAGAGTGAGGATATCAAATAGATAAGAGTGAGGATATCAAATAGATAAGAGTGAGGATATCAAATAGATAAGAGTGAGGATATCAAATATATATCTCGTGCAAACTGCACGGATGAGAAAACCTGACAGAGGAGTCGTGTATTGTGAGCATGTAACCCGCCAAAATGTGACGGAAAGTAACCGTGGTTGTGCTCTTTCTGTTGCATGTCCTGATGACGGTATTAATTCTCTCATGTTCATTTTATTTCTGTCCATTCCATTTCAGCTTAATTGGATCTTGGTAATCAAACTTCTCACGACTTATGGTCAGTGGTCAATGTACCGTTACAAAATTGAAAGGCATGAGTGCTCTTCTCATGTGTGTAATTTAGCTTTCATGGTGCAATGCGCGCCGTTTCCATTTTTTCCGTAAAGCTGATGGCGCTGCTCATTGTTTGTTACAGACGTTTTAGTAAGATAATAAGTATATAGGGGTTATGGCTGTGTGTTATACGGTTCTTGGAGCTCAAAGGGTTAATCTTAGCCTTCAAGACTTTTGTAAGATTTCTGCGAAAAGGACTTTTAAAAGTCATATGTAATATAGGGACACAGACAGACTGGAACATATAGGTCATAACAACAACAAGTATTAATATAGAGACCATAACAGCTACAATTATGAGAACAGAACTCATAACACCGACATGTATTAACAGAGAAGGACAAAGTCATCAATGTGGAACTGATGACAAGAACCAGACAATGGCTAGTGGGACAAGAAATGAGATGGATAAAACACACGTAGGAAACCTGTTGGTAGCATTACAAGGTAAACTTTGTTTTGGAATACGTAGTGGAAGACACGTAGAAGGAGACCGTGGAGAAGAGAACTGGAGACATAAATGAAAGGGGAAAAGCAGGGGAGAAGTGAGTGGAGATGCAATCGAGACTGCACGGAAAAAGGAGGCCCACTCTCCCCTAGTCTCCAACTAGCTGTGAGAGGCCTATGACGCTTATTAGCCGGGGAGAAAGAGCACAAATCATTCCGCCTTTTGGACAAAAAAGACATAAAGAGGGGTCTTGAGAAAACGGCTCAGGACAGAAGACCTTGGCGTGACGTTATGAAGACATATACTCCCCAGGAGGCTAAAGGGCAATGCATAACGATATATATGACGAAAACAACGGTAAGTAAAAAGTCAATGTCTTTTAAAATTTTACGAATATTTTTGAGCGTCTGATTGGCAGAGTGGTTAGAGCGTTGGTCTCTCGTGGCAGAGGTGCCGGGTTAGATTCACGGTGTCGAGACGCTCTAGTCTCATCATCATCAACTGCCATCTCCGCAACGACGGTCGGCTGCAATTGATCTCCAACATCTTCTGTTTCTTGTCTCAATCGTGCACTCTGATAGAATCTTTCCTGTCCATCTCATGATGTTATCTTCCCACTTATAGCGCTGTCTTCCTCTTGCGCGTTTGCCTTCAAGTCTGCCTACTATTATGGTCTTCAGTGTCCGGTGTTATGTCTAATTTTGATCTCCATTAATTCTCTTTTCATTCCTAGGTTTTCTATGACCTCTTTATATGCTGTCTACTTTGTCCATGAGATGTGCACCATTCTTCTATATATCCACATCTCAAGGGACCTCCAGTCTACCCAGCTGTAATAAGTACCTAACTTTGCTCTTTAGTTAGGCGAGGAAAAGGCAACGAGGAGGCGAGCTGGTCATCACACCTCTCGATATTGGACCTAGTATAATGAAGTCTTTAACACTTTACTCCCCTACGACAGTATATGATATGGGTCTACCGTTATCTTTAAATGTTGACTTGTGCTTCTGGCGGAAGAGGGGGGAGGGGAAGAGAAGAAGAGGGGGGGGGGGAGATGATGGATAATGAGTTGCGACATATATGACGAAAATAACGGTAACGGAATAATGAACGTTTGAAAAAACAAAAAGAACAGAAAAACAACCACGCACAAACATACACAGAGAGAAAACCACAGCCACTGTGCTAGAATTCCAGAGGGGGGAGAAATTCCGGTGACGTCTCGGCAGAGGTCGCTATCGATCTTCTCGATTTAATAATTCAGCTTGTTCGCGTGTCCAGTCACACAAGCCCTCATGTGACACACTTTCGTCTCTGCCACAACCTTTCTTTCACTCCATGGTTTTTTGGTTTTTTTTGTTGTTGTCTGTTTGTTGTTGTTTTTTCTTTATTTGTCGACCGAAATATATTTTTGTGGGACTCAAAATGTGGTGTATTTAAAAAAAAAATAATTTTTTGAGTTTTTTTTTTTTTTGATACCTCTAGTGAAACCACAAGACATATAATATGATCATTATCATAGTTGTCCCATCTAGTTCCCGGGGATCATCACAAGAGACACAAAAATAATACGAAGATGGCTTTCCTCAGTCTGTACAAGGCTACTAATATGAAGTTGTACACAGGGCTGGAAACCTCATCATGTGAAACACTTAGCTACAGAAACCCCCGCTGCAAGAACATGTGATTGTTTGGTGCAGGTTTCCTGCAAGGGGACCAGCTGCAGGGGTGTTTCTATGCTCCACAAGGAGCGCAAAGGAAAATGATGATGATAATTGTCATCGTTTTTAAAATTTTTGTCTTCGATGACGCATGGAGCTATCGTTGCAGATTGTCCCGTTACAGGAAGTCTACATCACAGCTTTCATGTACTCTTGCAGATTGTCCCGTTACAGGAAGTCTACATCACAGCTTTCATGTACTCTTGCAGATTGTCCCGTTACAGGATGTCTACATCACAGCTTTCATGTACTCTTGCAGATTGTCCTGTTGCAGGAAGCCTACATCACAGCTTTCATGTACTCTTGCAGATTGTCCTGTTGCAGGAAGTCTACATCACAGCTTTCATGTACTCTTGCAGGTTGTCCTGTTGCAGGAAGCATACATCACAGCTTTCATGTACTCTTGCAGATTGTCCTGTTACAGGAAGTCTACATCACAGCTTTCATGTACTCTTGCAGGTTGTCCCGTTGCAGGAAGACTACATCACAGCTTTCATGTACTCTTGCAGATTGTCCCGTTGCAGGAAGACTACATCACAGCTTTCATGTACTCTTGCAGATTGTCCCGTTGCAGGAAGACTACATCACAGCTTTCATGTACTCTTGCAGATTGTCCCGTTGCAGGAAGACTACATCACAGCTTTCATGTACTCTTGCAGATTGTCCCGTTGCAGGAAGACTACATCACAGCTTTTATGTACTCTTGCAGATTGTCCCGTTGCAAGAAGCCTACATCACAGCTTTCATGTACTCTTGCAGATTGTCCCGTTGCAAGAAGCCTACATCACAGCTGTCATGTACTCTTGCAGATTGTCCCGTTGCAAGAAGCCTACATCACAGCTTTCATGTACTCTTGCAGATTGTCCCGTTGCAAGAAGCCTACATCACAGCTTTCATGTACTCTTGCAGATTGTCCCGTTGCAGGAAGACTACATTACAGCTTTCATGTACTCTTGCAGATTGTCCCGTTGCAAGAAGCCTACATCACAGCTTTCATGTACTCTTGCAGATTGTCCCGTTGCAAGAAGCCTACATCACAGCTTTCATGTACTCTTGCAGATATTTATGCTGCAATTTGTTTTGCATGATGAGGTTTCCAGCTAAATGCACAAATGCATATTAGTCGTCATATTCTTTGTTTTCTCCGAGACCCACGAAGATAGACATCTTAATATTATATTTTTAATTAAAATTTAATAATGAATTATGAAAAATAATGAAATGTATAACAATTTAAGAAATAAAATGTTATAGAAACATGAAAAAAAACAACGGTTCATGGGTAAAAAAATTATGTACGAAAAGATTCACGGACAGCGAGTTAGGGGGTGGAATGTCGATAACATCAAGAAAAGGGCAAGAAGCAGTGTAAAAAAAAAAGGTAAAGGATCCCGTTACACGCCCATTGAGGCATATTGGGAATATGGTGTTCTTGACCATCGACACACTAGGGGTGATGTGGTCTGCATCACGCCGGCCGCCTTAAACTTCTAAGAGTAAATCTGGTACCCAATTCATGAGGCTGGGTCGACCTCAGAGTCGTTTGTGGTCTAAAAAATCCCACCTCAACTGGGGATCGAAGCATGGACCACCGAGCTAGGAAGCCAGTGCACTAACCACTGCGCTACCGCGGCTCCTAAAGAAGTAGTGTAAAGTTGGCCGATAACATCAAGAATAGAACGAGAAGCAGCACAATTTGGTCGATAACATCAAGAATAGAAAGAGAAGCAGCAAAGTTGGTCGATAACATCAAGAATAGAACGAGAAGCAGCAAAGTTGGTCGATAACATCAAGAATAGATCGAGAAGCAGCAAAGTTGGTCCATAACATCAAGAATAGAACGAGAAGCAGCAAAGTTGGCCGATAACATCAAGAATAGAACGAGAAGCAGCACAATTTGGTCGATAACATCAAGAATAGAACGAGAAGCAGCAAAGTTGGTCGATAACATCAAGAATAGAACGAGAAGCAGCAAAGTTGGCCGATAACATCAAGAATAGAACGAGAAGCAGCAAAGTTGGCCGATAACATCAAGAATAGAACGAGAAGCAGCAAAATTGGTCGATAACATCAAGAATAGAACGAGAAGCAGCACGTTGGTCGATAACATCAAGAATAGAACGAGAAGCAGCAAAGTTGGTCGATAACATCAAGAATAGAACGAGAAGCAGCAAAGTTGGTCGATAACATCAAGAATAGAACGAGAAGCAGCAAAGTTGGTCGATAACATCAAGAATAGAACGAGAAGCAGCAAAGTTGGTCGATAACATCAAGAATAGAACGAGAAGCAGCAAAGTTGGTCGATAACATCAAGAATAGAACGAGAAGCAGCAAAGTTGGTCCATAACATCAAGAATAGAACGAGAAGCCGCAAAGTTGGTCGATAACATCAAGAATAGAACGAGAAGCAGCACGTTGGTCGATAAACTCAAGAAATATGGCTGGAAGCAGTACAAGTAAATCGAAAACTCAAAAATAGAACCCCGAAGCAGAACAAGTTGGATAGTAACATCAAAAATGGAACAGGAAACAGCAAACGTTGTCGATAACACCAAGAAAAGAACTTTGAAGTAGTTAATTTTGAGGATAACATCAAGAAATATAACGGAACGTAGCACAAGTTGGTCGATAACATCACAAAATATAACGGAAAGTGTTACAAGTTAGTCGATAACATTAAGAAATATAACTTCATAAGCTTCTCTTTATACATCCTATACTTCTTCGTGTTCTTGGATCCTTAACCAGTGGCCATCACGCCTAGTGGCGTCTTGTAGGGCAGCAACAAACTGTCCTCAGTGTGCCCGGTCGTTGGCCACCCTTCGTACCGAGCCCCAACTCTGGTTCATGCTTTGCATCTCACCCTTCACTGTTCTCCGCCAGGTTGTCTTTGGTCTGTTTCTCTTTCGCCATCCTTCTGGGGTCCATACTTCTCCTTATAATTCACATATTCCTCTTTATACTTCATGTGCTTCTCACTACACTTCATATATTTTTCTTTCTACTTCACATACTTCTTCTCCTTGTGCTTCACATAATTTCCTTTATACTTCATAAACTTCAACCTATACTTCGAGGGGTCGGAGTGGCTAAGATGTATGGCGTCCGCGTCGAATTCTAGAGGTACTGGGTTTGATTCCCAGTTGAGGGAGTATAATTTATGGAATTGTTTTTTCAGAACGTTTGGTCCTAATGATGTCATACTCCCCAATGGTCTCCTGGGTAGTAAGATCGGATGGCTAGCCTTCTCGGATAAGGGCGAAAAGAATAGGATAGGCATCCGATTTTACTATCGATTCTCTGACAAACCCACTGAGCTAAATAATAAAAACCCTTAGATTCGCAATTTTTTGTTACTGGATAGAACGATACCGCCTGGACGCGTCCAGTTTAAAAGAAAAAAAAAAACTTCCCATGTATGCGCAAGTTGCATACATGCAAGTTGCGCATGTTAAAAATCCCACGGCAGTTGGAAATCGTAAAGAGTAGGCAATAAGACCGCTGCGCTGGGAAAATTAAAAAAAATAGAAACCTACTCATTACAAAAATATTTATAGAATGTATGATTTCTATATACACACATTGGGATTCTCGCCGGTGCTACGGAGTTCGTGTACTGTGCTAAAATCTTCCTTGTGTGATCTAAGGGAGAAGATCGGAGCACTGATGGAGTTGTCCGTGTGCAATGAAGATAGCCCGTAAAACCAAACCAAACCAAACCAAACCAAACCATACTTCAAGTACTTCTCCTTACACTTCATATATTTTTCTTTATACTTCACATACTTCACTTTGGTTCATACACTTCACTTCAGTGCCGTCTTAAGGCATGGACACAATGGGCAGTGCCCAGGGGCCCCACGATTCTAGGGGCCCCATTCTGGGATGCTGCCATATTGTTCATAAGACGTCTCTTGGCAGAGTGGATAATTATTCGATCTCTCGCTGGAAAGGCCTGGGATTTAAATCAAACATGACGTGGGTAAGTTTACGAAATTTTTGTTGAAAGTACCATTAAATTATAAATCTATAGGTTTAATTTTATTGACCGTTTACATTTTTATTCCCGTGGGTGGGTAGGGCTGGTAGGGGCCCAGTGCATTGCTTTGCCCAGGACCTACACTGCTGTTAAGACGGTCCTGATTCACTTTATACTTCACAAACTTCGTTCCATACTTCATATACTTCTCCTTATACTTCACCACTAAATCTTATCTATGTATATCTCGTTATATCAACATTGACCATGTTCTATTCATCTTATGTGCTATAAACTCAAACTGCAGCAGGTCTGCTTTCGTGATTTCTAATCGAAGCCACTCTGCTGGTTGTAGACGCATGTCATTGCAATAAACGCATTCAGACTTAATCTCTATGCATTGAATTAACTACCTCGGCAACACTTCACATCCCCAGCCTGAATTCCTTCAAAACACGTCAAAGCTAACAGATCCTCTTCAAGTAGAAGACAAGATTTTGAGAACCAGAACAAATTGACACATGAAACAGAACTCGCTACTGGAATCTAAACGACCATTTCGCGACTTTATTGGAATAACGAACTATGGGAGGTAAATGAATGTTTAAATGGACTTAGGACTGTAGTTAAATTTCAAAGACGTCCCTCTTTGGGAGATCTTCATCGATCGCACTTTATCCTTGCGTCGATATTCCGGCAAGCTTATATCGATTCTCGGACAAACCCACTGAGCTAAATAATAAAAACCCTTAGATTCGCAATTTTGTATTACTGGATAGAACGATACCGCCTGGACGCGTCCAGTTTAAAAGAAAGAAAAAAAACTACCCATGTATGCCCTTTCCAGCTGAAGTCCCAATGACCTTGAAAATAAAGTGTTCCTAACAAGCCGTTCATATATCACTTTATAACATGGTGATGTAAGCAGTTATGCTTTTAAATGTTTAAAAATAAAGTGTTCCTAACAAGCCGTTCATCTATCACTTTATAACATGGTGATGTAAGCAGTTATGCTTTTAAATGTTTAAAAATAAATTGTTCCTAACAAGCCGTTCATCTTTCACTTAACAACATGGTGATGTAAGCAGTTATGCCTTTAAATGTTTAAAAATAAAGTGTTCCTAACAAGCCGTTCATCTATCACTTTATAACATGGTGATGTAAGCAGTTATGCCTTTAAATGTTTAAAAATAAAGTGTTCCTAACAAGCCGTTCATCTATCACTTTATAACATGGTGATGTAAGCAGTTATGCCTTTAAATGTTTAAAAATAAAGTGTTCCTAACAAGCCGTTCATCTATCACTTTATAACATGGTGATGTAAGCAGTTATGCCTTTAAATGTTTAAAAATAAAGTGTTCCTAACAAGCCGTTCATCTATCACTTTATAACATGGTGATGTAAGCAGTTATGCCTTTAAATGTTTAAAAATAAAGTGTTCCTAACAAGCCGTTCATATATCACTTTATAACATGGTGATGTAAACTGTTATGCCTTTAAATGTTTAAACATAAAGTGTTCCTAACAAGCCGTTCATATATCACTTTATAACATGGTGATGTAAGCAGTTATGCTTTTAAATGTTTAAAAAAAAAGATTCATATACACTGTATATTATATTTGAAAATGTTAGCAAATCTAAAATCTCTTTCAAACAGGGGCAGATTAACAGTGATTGGGGAATAAGGGTCACTGACCCCTAACCACTCAACCAGCTGATTAAGCGAGATGGAGACTAGGGGAGAGTGGGCCCAATACTTCTGTGGGCCCTCTGGCGCTGCCCTCTTGACCGAACCTTCAGTCCACCCTTACCTTCAAATTTTAAAAACAGAAACACAAAAAAACAAACATAAGAACCACGAAACCACACCTACAGTAGTCTACCATGCAAGGAGCATGTACATAAGAACTTAGTGTGCGCTTATGTAGCTGTGCGCTTATGTAGCACTTTGTTTTACGTGATAAATTTACTAGCTAATGCATAATTTCACCCTAGTCGCCTCTTGCAACATGGCTGATGGGAGCAGTCGTACATAATACTCTTGTGTCCCCTAACAAGACACGTTAACGCCCCAGAGTGTGAACAAAAGTGTGACCTCAAGCTTGAAGCCCCAGATTTTATTCCAAGAGTGGCTAGAGCGCTGGTCTCTCGCAGCAAATGTACCTGGTTCGATTCACGATATCAACATGCTCCAGCCTACATAGCTGTACATGGGTACTTGACTTTGCTCTTGAGTTAGGGAAGGTAAAGGCAGCGAGGAAGGGAACTGGTCACTCCGCCTCTCGATGCTAGACCGAGTATAGTGAAGTCTCTAACAATTCAATCTCCAACGGCAGTACCTGCTATGGGACTACCTTTTCTACTCTAGAGATATCCTCATGTAGATCATGAGTGTCTCTGAGGAGGCAAAGAAAGAATAGGACTACTACACTCCCAGGCATGTCGTAAGAGGCCACCAATACGCGGTTGCGCATATGACTGGCAGCGTCATCACATAAGATAAATTTCTATAGAAACCACAGCAGCAAGATAACACTAATGTTGTGGTGTAGGCTTCCAGGTAGAGGACAAAATGTTGTGGTGCAGGCTTCTAGCTAGATGACCAACTGTTGTGGTGCAGGCTTCCAGCTAGAGGACCAACTGTTGTGGTGTAAGCTTCCAGCTAGAGGACCAAATGTTGTGGTGTAAGCTTCCAGCTAGAGGACCAAATGTTGTGGTGTAAGCTTCCAGCTAGAGGACCAAATGTTGTGGTGTAAGCTTCCAGCTAGAGGACCAAATGTTGTGGTGTAAGCTTCCAGCTAGAGGACCAAATGTTGTAGTGTATGCTTCCAGCTAGAGGACCAAATGTTGTGGTGTAAGCTTCCAGCTAGAGAACCAACTGTTGTGGTGTAAGCTTCCAGCTAGAGGACCAAATGTTGTGGTGTAAGCTTCCAGTTAGATGACCAAATGTTGTGGTGTAAGCTTCCAGCTAGAAAACCAACTGTTGTGGTGTAAGCTTCCAGCTAGAGGACCAAATGTTGTGGTGTAAGCTTCCAGCTAGATGACCAAATGTTGTGGTGTAAGCTTCCAGATAGAGGACCAAATGTTGTGGTGTAAACTTCCAGCTAGAGGACCAAATAATGTGGTGTAAGCTTCCAGCTAGAGGACCAAATGTTGTGGTGTAAGCTTCCAGCCAGAGGACCAAATGTTGTGGTGTAAGCTTCCAGCTAGAGGACCAAATGTTGTAGTGTAAGCTTCCAGCTAGAGGACCAAATGTTGTGGTGTAAGCTTCCAGCTAGAGAACCAACTGTTGTGGTGTAAGCTTCCAGCTAGAGGACCAAATGTTGTGGTGTGTCGTAAATTTATTTTGAGAGAAAAGAGTCTTAGAAATAGTGGTCCGGTTTAGAGTGAAAATGATGATGGAAAGCTCAGTGATAGAAACTGTAGAGATTAAATAGTTGCTTCACAGCGTGCTGGAGGAGAGTAAAGACAGACTTATTTACGACAAATCGTTTCTCTCAATCTTCTCTTCCACTCTCCTGGTCAAACAACTATTTGCCAGTTTTCCAGACACACGTCTGCGCTCACACCGATTTGTTGTTTTCAAACACACAGACGACGTAGATACAAACTATATTAAACGAATAGGGGAAAAGTTGGGCTTTGGGTACATCCAACACAGAACTAAATGAGTTTATGTGATTTTATTCACTTTAAACATCAATCACTAACAAATATCAGGTATTACATAAATTATCATAAGTACACAAATGCAAATAACAAGTCTGGGAGGGGTGAAGAAGATTGGTATCGACTAAGCCCTTCCCGCTTATTAGACAAAGAAAAACCCAGTCCAGAGATAGATAGTATCAGGAACAAAGGTACGTTAACCTAACAGTAAAGTTAATTACTCTGAAAAGAGGGGTTACAACATTAGTTATGGTGGTAGACAAAAAAAAAATACTGTTATCCCAACTGGTGTCTTCCCTTTACTAAGCACAGAAAAAAAGGGGGGGGGGATGAAACAGAGTTAACAAATTATCCCACTAAAGGAACAATGCCGGGTATACAGAAAACGTATTACCCGGTAGGCAAGTTAACAAATGGTTACACACAAGAATTAATTTCCTGTCATTCACACACTCTGTGCGGATCCACACTCATATACACCACACACTTACCGAGTTGCAGCATCAGACAATCCCTTAGAATGATAAACACAATAATTAACTCTTGACGTATGACAACTGTCTAGTCCTTCTATGTCCCGCCCCAGATAATGCGAGGATTCACTGAGAGCAAATATTCCCGCTTATCGCCGGACTTGAAGTTCTAAGAGTTCTTGTGTTTTATTATAAAGAAACGAGTCTATGGGATGGCACTGACGCAGTTCGACATAGGGGTGAAAAATGAGGTGATGGTATAATCCTTCACTGCGTGATGATAGCCACTGACCGGGAAAGTTTTTTTAATCCAGTGAGGAAAAACTCTGCTCGGTCACAGTCAGGTAAATCGGTAATCTCTCACAATAGAGCAGTATATAAACTATCGCTACTGGCACTGTTCATCTTCCAGTTTATCTTACAGATTTAATTTGATGATAATAATCAAATGTTCTTGGGTTGGCTTTCTTTCATGTAATTATGATAGCTAGGCCGTACCGGACCACCACAAGATTTACTTTAAAAAAATGTCTCATCAAACTGTCTGGAAGTTTAAGGACCGAGTATGGAAACTCTGAAAGATTTCGTTATTGCTGGGATTGCAAAAGGTGATCAATCTAGAGAAAAAGATAGAAAACCCATAACAACATAATCATACTTTTAAAAAAATAATCTTCTAAGCGCGCGATAAATTTCCCGTTAAGCCTATTATACACTCGAGTATTTAATTATGTATTTAATAAACACTGCGCGAGTTCTAGTGGTTAAATCACACATCTATAAATATAGGACTTAACTAAATTTATTAATTATAAATTCCTTCGCGACTTTAAAAGTTAATTTAAGCATCTATTATCTTTTGAAATAATATAATAGATAGATCATTATATTTACAACTGGAACTATTGAGACGGTTTAATTTAATAGGTTTAAATTAACACAAAATCCAATGAAATATAATGAATGAACTAGACCACTGATCACTTTACACAATATATATATATTACCGCTTTGCACAGAAATAGAATTCACTGCAAATATAAATGAAAATCCATGGGATAATCTAGCAAGATTTCAAATATCGCTAGTGCTTCTATCAAGTTCTGGCCAGCGAATGATGAAGTGTATTTCTAAGTGATCTGTATATCTACAACTGGAATGCAAGATGAGTGGGACATGAGAACTTTGACAGCTTTTTTTGATCTCATGACTTTGGGGGATCTGACCGCCAAATCCAAAGAGAGAAGCCGCCCCTGGCCTCTTCGTATCTTCGCTCGCTGCTTGCGTCAGCTTTCGCCGTTCGCTCTGGCTGCAATCGGTTCCGTGCTTAACACCGAGATGCGAAATCTTTTCAAGGACCACTACTGTCTTTGATAGCATGCCGCCCGTCGTTCCTGAAATCTCCACCAGTGTCTTTGATCTCGTGCCGCATACTAAATGAGTCCCGGTCGGTTCGCTCTGGCGAAACGAAAAGTTACAACAAATGTTCAGGGGTTCTAATGTTATGAAAAGCTAAAAGTCCCTTTAAATCATCCATCATATCAGGGAAAATTCACTTGTCGAACTAGACGTACGTCACATGGTGTAAGCTTCCAGCTAGATGACCAAATGTTGTGGTGTAAGCTTCCAGCTAGAGGACCAAATGTTGTGGTGTAAGCTTCCAGCTAGAGGACCAAATGTTGTGGTGTAAGCTTCCAGCTAGAGGACCAAATGTTGTGGTGTAAGCTTCCAGCTAGAGGACTGTCATAAAATTAACAAGTGATACAACGTAAAAATATCTCCAAAGGATAAAATGTAGGGATAAAAACATAACGCGTAAGCTGCTGATAGTACATGATCGCCCTGACCGCGGGTCATCACCCTCCATAAAAATTGACTTGTTAGACGGGAAATCAAAACGGTTACCATTTGGAGGGATGAGAACGGCGGATCAAAAGGAAAAAAAAAATATGACTGAAAAAAATTGCGTGAGACTAGCAAGGCTAAGGAGACGCACTTGGGGGGGGGGTGGGGGGGGGGGGGAAACGGAGGAAAAAATTCACGTCCCCAAATTGACACGAGGTACGGAAACGGACGCTTTTGCGATACCAAGCCTTTGATTTGAATTCAGCGGCTAAACGCAGATGCTTGAAATATTACAAAATTTAAAAAGTAACTTTTCTTAATATTAATGTTAGGAATATAAAAATTAGCTGGCCGGATGGCCCATTCTGAGCAGTGAAATAATATGTTTTTAATTTTACAGACGGATAGATAATAATGAAAATAATGACAAAAGACAGTGTTGTTCACAACAGCGAAAGACTGCATTGAATCAAAAGTGTCGCTATTTGCACAAAAAATCGCGACCTTGAGACGCAGGTGTTCAAATCTACTTAGCATGGAAGAGAAGGGATATTGGTGGAAGCTGTGTCTAAAAATAACTTTTATCGACAAAATTTTGGAGGGGAGAGAAAGGTTGGTTCAAAAATCAAGTACGTTTTTTGTGAAAACGCAAGTAGAGACGGACAGACTAACAGATAAAAATCCATACTTGACTGAAGCATGACTGAAATGACTTTAGTGTAGGAAATTTGAATTTAAAAAAACCAAGGCATTGATTGGCCACAGACAATCATATTATCCGCGCTCAGACGAGCTTTTTTGCCATTCCTCAATAGTTGTCCAGTGATAGACACAGTAAATTTCAAGTGTGGTGATTTCCAAATGAAATAAATTGAAATAAGTTCAGGGACGCCATACTATAGCCAGCAGCTCAGCTGAGTTTTGCTAGCATTTCTGTGTTCTTTATTCATAATCTGGTAAGATTGAAATTATTTCTTTGTATATTTTGAATATTGTTTAATGTTCGAGTGATTTGATACTGCCATATCGAAATCTAGCCTTACAAACAAGTAAGGATTCGCTCTGGACCCCCCGCCCTAGTTCAGGGTCTAGGGACAAACAAAATATAAACTACAGCAAGGTTTAGGAAGGGGTGATCAAGTGTTGAGAACAGTGAATCATATCACCTATCCTATTCTATGGCAGTGAGATAATGCACCTATTTCAGAATCTGTAGACTGGGGAAACTTACCCTATGCGAAACCAACTAGGTAAGATGTGCTGTCTGGTCAGAGAGAACTGACCCTGTTTATGTGGTGTTATTGTAATTTGTTATGTGTAGAAGTGGCTTATTAGGTAAGGTTCTGAGCAAAAACCAATACTTTATTTCAGAGCTGTGAGTTCGATCTTGACACTAAGGTGGTGTCAAATGCTGATTAATAATTGAAGTGAGGACCCGTGCAGGGTACATTTCGACAGAACATCTTTGTATTGCTCAAGCACGGAGAGGTGGGGCCATCAGATTCCAGCACCAGAACAAATCTGGCAAAGTTAAGTAGGCTAGCTGGCCTGCTGAACTTACACCAACTTCATAAAACTAGCACCCAAGAGAATTTACTACTGAAGCATCCCATTTCCTTCCATCATTAATGGACAATGCTGTGTAGGCATAAACAGGGAGGGATGAAGCCACCCCAACAGCACATCCATTCATAGTTTTCCCAGGAAAATTAACATTACGAACAGTAATACTATAATTAATCTTGAAGATTGCATATGTAAACATCTTTCATTTAACATGCCATTTATTCATGCCATTCATTCATAAATTTCAAAATCTTTGCATAAGTTCTGGCCAAAATAAAACCTTGGTTCAGAACAAATAAATTTAAAAAAAGATTTTCTATTCTAAATTTAACCAGCTGAATTTAGTTCATTGTGTTATAAATTTTATTGATAGTATTAGACTTAATTAATATCTGTGGGTGTGTGTATATGTCCATACAACACATTGCATTCAGTACCCTAGATTTTAACGTAGCCACATTCATTAGTAAAAAAAAAAAAGATATGTGTGAGGTCATAAAGTGGTAGCACGAAAGGGCCTTCTGTATATTCACAGTTACAATTATCTCAGGAGCCTTCACAGCTGACCTCACGCATCACACTAGGTGATAACACCACCATACAATACCATCAAAATCCACTACATATATTGGGGGCTCGTCCGGGATAATTAGCATAAACAGTAATATAAGGATCTCCTGGTGGGAGAAATAAAATTAGGGGAACAAAATTGTAAAATTCCCTTAAAATTAAAAGTGTCCCTTTAAATTAAAAGGGCAATTAGAAGTTGGTGAATCTTCACAGCCAGTAATAATTAATTAGTTAACTGGTTAGTTAGAATTAGTTAGACTATAGTCATAAGAAGTACTTAGTGTATTTACTGGTTAGAGATTTATCTTGTATATTATTATATTGTCTAAAAAGTATGGCGGAGCTAGCAAAATTTAGATCAGCTGCTGTGCTGACCGCAAAGGAGATGGGAATGGATGGTCAGGTTTTGGTTCAATATGTAACGACTGAATGTGATAAATATATTGAACGGGAAGAAAGGAGATTAGAAAAAGAGGCTGAAAGAAAATTAGAGTCTGAAAGGTTGGCTGAAGAGAAGAGGTTAGAGGCGGATAGAGAAATTAAGAGGCTGCAGATTGAGGCAGAAGACAAACGACAGCAAAGGGAGGCAGAAGAAAAAAGATTGACTGCCGAAAGGGAGGCAGAAGATAGAAGGTTGCAAAGGGAGCACGAATTACGACTAAGGGAGCTGGAATTACAAGGCCAGGCTCCTGAAAATGGTGCCAGCCCTTTTGCCTCAGATGCTACGCCCAGTCTGGGAGCCTCAAACTCAGCTATGGGGTTTCATTTAGACCATTTTGTTGAAAAAGACGATGACATAGAGGGGTACCTAGGACGTTTTGAGTTATTAGCTACTACATATGGGTTAGAGAGAGAGAGGTGGAGTTTAAAGCTATCACAGGGACTGAGAGGTACTTCTTATGAAGTCTTTGCTAAAATGAACAGGGAAGACCAAGACAATTATGACATGTTAAAGCAGGCTTTGTTATTAAGGTACGAGAAGAATGGTGAATTTTATCGTAAGAAATTTAGAAATGCCAAACTGTTGTCTGGGGAGACATACCACCAATTCTCTGCTAGACTGGAAACCTATTTGGAGAAATGGACTGCTCTGGGGAAGACCCAAGATCTTAAAGAAATGATCATGATTGAGCAATTGAGAGAGTCCATGGCTCCAGACATGAGAAAATTTCTCATGGAACAAGGTGCAGAGAAGTTGGGAGAGGTTTTAAATGTCGCTGAGGGGTATCAGGCAGCCCAGGCAGAGGTAAGTGGTGCTAAAAAGAAGCACATAGATAATTTTAAAGCTCCACAGCAATTTAATAAATTTGATAATAGAGAGCAGGGAAATAAAAGTAGGACAAACTTTGAGCGGCCAAGAAATGACTATCGCGACAGAAACTCACAGTTCAATGACCAAAAGTTCAATGAAAGAAAACCGTTGAACCAAGGAAAAAGATGGTGTAAATGGTGCAAGAAAGATAACCATAACACCGAATTTTGTAGAAGGAAACCTTCAAACATTGCTGCAATGAAGTCGGGGACGCAAAGATTAAAGGTTAATCCTAATGGACAACAGGAACCTTATCACCCCCCAGTTTGTGAGGATGTTATTTGTAATGGGGTCACCATAAGGTGCCTTTATGATACAGGTTTGGATTATGATTCAGTTGTGAAGTCTAGCCTAGTGGACCCAAGTCAGTATACCACAGAAACAGTGGAAATACAAGGGGCGACTAAGGACATACCACTCATGACACTTCCCATCGCAAGGATAACGGTGAAAACTCGCTATGTGGAAGGAGAAATCAGAGCAGCAGTGATAGATGAACCAATCTACCCTCTGATATTGGGGTGTAGATACGTCTTCTTGGGGAATCCCGAGAAACCTGTGATCATGGCGACAGTGCAGACCAGGTCACAGAAGAAGGAGGAAGAAGGTGAACCTATAAATGCTCATCCAGAGGAGATGAGAAAGGCGCAGGCTGAGGATAGGACACTCAAGCCATGTTTTAAAAAATTGCCCAAATGCCACACACCTCCGAGCAAGGGGGAATATTTCATGAAGAACAAACTATTATACAGGAAGGCCGGAACTGGAACAAATGGTCACAACCAGCTGGTTCTTCCCACCTCATATAGAGATAAAGTGATGGAACTCGGGCATGCGATTCCCTTCAGTGGTCACATGGGGATCAGCGCCACAGGACAGCGTATAGCTTGTCATTACTTCTGGCCAGGGATAACGGAGGATATAAAAAGATATGTCAAATCCTGCCCTGAATGTCAAAGGGTAGCTCCAAAGCACTGGACTGCTCCTGCAACTCTAGGGGAAATGCCCATAGTGGGAACACCTTTTGAGAGGGTTGCAGTGGATATTGTGGGACCTCTCACTCGGACCAAGAGGAGGAACAGTTACATACTTACTCTGGTGGACACTTGTTCTATGTGGGGAGAGGCGGTAGCCCTGCCATCAATTGATTCAAAACATGTAGCAGAGGCACTACTTACAATATTTACCCGATTAGGATTCCCGCATCAAATCTTGACGGATAATGGATCTCAGTTCAAGGGGAAACTAACGGAAGAAGTTTTTAAACTATTTCAAGCCAGACACTTTCATTGTAGTCCGTACCATCCACAAGGGAACGGCCAGGTAGAGAGGTTCAACGGGACTCTCATTTCTATCCTGAGAAAGCTGGCACACGAAAAACCGGATCTGTGGGATCAATTCCTGCCCGCCGCATTGTTTGCGTATCGGGAGGTACCACATAGTTCAACCGGGATGGCTCCCGCAACTCTGCTATTTGGGAGGCCAATAAAAGGTCCTTTAGAAGCTTTATTAAGGACCTGGACGGATGAGAAGGCGGAAGAACCTGTTACCTCATCTTATCAATATGTGAACGAACTGACCACTCGTTTGAAAGCTGGATGGAAACTGGCAAATGATAATTTGAAACAAGCCAGGAAGAAACATGCAGCATATTTTAATAGGAAGGCAAAGGACCGAGAACTAGCTGTGGGAGAGAAGGTGCTTCTTCTACTACCCGGTAGCCAGAATAAATTACAAATTGGTTGGCAAGGTCCATATACGGTTCTAGAGAAGGTGTCTAGAACAAACTATAAAATTGACAAAGAGGGGAAGGAGAAAGTTTATCATGTAAACTTATTAAAGAAGTATCTGGACAGACCACTCCAGGAAAGCACCCCCTTATTGACCTTGGCTATTGCAACCCAGATGCAAAAGGAACCACTCACCTCACATGAATACCCATTACATCCTTGTGAAACAGCAGCACAGGTAAAAGTCAGTAAGCACCTGACTAAAAACCAGAGGGAGAGAGTTCAACAGGTTCTGGAGGAACATACAGATGTATTAACAGATAAACCAGGCCATACAAATTTGCTACAGTATGACATGAAACTGGTAGACTCAAACCCAATCTGTATGAGAGCCTATTCTATTCCGTTCGCGAAGGAGAAGGCATTGAAGGAAGAAATAGATTATTTGCTGAAGGAGGGGATTATTTCGCACAGTGAATCATCTTTTAGTTCTAGTGTCGTTTTGTTGAGAAAACCGTCTGGGGAACACAGACTGTGCATAGATTACAGGAAACTGAATGCTGTCACAGAAGGACAAGTGGATCCATTACCAGACACAAAACAGTTATTTGCCAGACTGAACAAGGCAAAATACTTTTCAAAGGTGGATCTTAGTAAAGGCTATTACCAGATCCCAGTGAAGCCTGAAGTGAGACCTTATTTGGCTTTTAGCACTTCGGATGGACATTATGAATTCAATATGCTACCATTCGGACTGAAAAATGCTCCGAGTGTATTTTCAAGGATGATGCGCAAATTGTTGGATCCCCTGAATAACCCATGTATCACGAATTTCATGGATGATATTCTCGTCGCCACAGAGACATTTGAAGAACACATTGAAGCTCTAGAAATGTTATTTAATAGACTTCGGGAGGCGAACTTAACTGCTAGGTCAACAAAATGTTGTATTGGATGCAAAGAGTTGGAATTCTTGGGACACACTGTATATCAGGGTAACATGACCCCTGACCCAAAGAACTTGGAAAAACTGCAGAGAGCACCTAGACCACAAACAAAAAAGGACGTGCGATCATTCGTGTCGTTATGCGGATTTTATCAGAAATACATCAAAAATTTTAACGCTATTTGTGCTCCTCTGACTGATCTGACTCGCAAGGGACTTCCAGATAAAATTATTTGGACTGCACAATGTGAACTAGCGTTCCAAGAGTTAAAGGAAAAACTCACTAGCAGGCCTATTCTCAAACTGCCTGATTTGACACAGGACTTTGTCTTAAGAACCGATGCAAGTAATGTAGGACTCGGAGGGGCTTTGTTGCAAAGATCATCTTCACCTGATGGGGAACTGAAACCAGTCGCTTATGCAAGCCGCAAATTGAATAAGGCGGAACAAGGATACTACACAAGCGAAAAAGAATGTTTAGCGTTAATCTGGGCAATAAAGAAGTTTCAAATCTATCTGTATGGTAGGACTTTTGTGGTGGAGACGGATCATCAGCCTCTCGTATTCTTATCTCAGGCTAAGCATGAAAACGCAAGATTGCTGAGGTGGTCTTTATTACTTCAACCTTATCAGTTTAGTATCCAATATATCCCAGGCAAATTGAATGTCGGTGCAGATTTCCTCAGTCGGCACCCCTGTGATCAAAATTAGAGTAATGGCAGACGGGAGGAGAGATTTTATCTATGTGTATCACTGGTTTTAGAACTTGCCGTAGGCATGTTTTCAAGTGGGGAGATGTGTCATAAAATTAACAAGTGATACAACGTAAAAATATCTCCAAAGGATAAAATGTAGGGATAAAAACATAACGCGTAAGCTGCTGATAGTACATGATCGCCCTGACCGCGGGTCATCACCCTCCATAAAAATTGACTTGTTAGACGGGAAATCAAAACGGTTACCATTTGGAGGGATGAGAACGGCGGATCAAAAGGAAAAAAAAAAATATGACTGAAAAAAATTGCGTGAGACTAGCAAGGCTAAGGAGACGCACTTGGGGGGGGGAAACGGAGGAAAAAATTCACGTCCCCAAATTGACACGAGGTACGGAAACGGACGCTTTTGCCATACCAAGCCTTTGATTTGAATTCAGCGGCTAAACGCAGATGCTTGAAATATTACAAAATTTAAAAAGTAACTTTTCTTAATATTAATGTTAGGAATATAAAAATTAGCTGGCCGGATGGCCCATTCTGAGCAGTGAAATAATATGTTTTTAATTTTACAGACGGATAGATAATAATGAAAATAATGACAAAAGACAGTGTTGTTCACAACAGCGAAAGACTGCATTGAATCAAAAGTGTCGCTATTTGCACAAAAAATCGCGACCTTGAGACGCAGGTGTTCAAATCTACTTAGCATGGAAGAGAAGGGATATTGGTGGAAGCTGTGTCTAAAAATAACTTTTATCGACAAAATTTTGGAGGGGAGAGAAAGGTTGGTTCAAAAATCAAGTACGTTTTTGTGAAAACGCAAGTAGAGACGGACAGACTAACAGATAAAAATCCATACTTGACTGAAGCATGACTGAAATGACTTTAGTGTAGGAAATTTGAATTTAAAAAAACCAAGGCATTGATTGGCCACAGACAATCATATTATCCGCGCTCAGACGAGCTTTTTTGCCATTCCTCAATAGTTGTCCAGTGATAGACACAGTAAATTTCAAGTGTGGTGATTTCCAAATGAAATAAATTGAAATAAGTTCAGGGACGCCATACTATAGCCAGCAGCTCAGCTGAGTTTTGCTAGCATTTCTGTGTTCTTTATTCATAATCTGGTAAGATTGAAATTATTTCTTTGTATATTTTGAATATTGTTTAATGTTCGAGTGATTTGATACTGCCATATCGAAATCTAGCCTTACAAACAAGTAAGGATTCGCTCTGGACCCCCCGCCCTAGTTCAGGGTCTAGGGACAAACAATATATAAACTACAGCAAGGTTTAGGAAGGGGTGATCAAGTGTTGAGAACAGTGAATCATATCACCTATCCTATTCTATGGCAGTGAGATAATGCACCTATTTCAGAATCTGTAGACTGGGGAAACTTACCCTATGCGAAACCAACTAGGTAAGATGTGCTGTCTGGTCAGAGAGAACTGACCCTGTTTATGTGGTGTTATTGTAATTTGTTATGTGTAGAAGTGGCTTATTAGGTAAGGTTCTGAGCAAAAACCAATACTTTATTTCAGAGCTGTGAGTTCGATCTTGACACTAAGGTGGTGTCAAATGCTGATTAATAATTGAAGTGAGGACCCGTGCAGGGTACATTTCGACAGAACATCTTTGTATTGCTCAAGCACGGAGAGGTGGGGCCATCAGATTCCAGCACCAGAACAAATCTGGCAAAGTTAAGTAGGCTAGCTGGCCTGCTGAACTTACACCAACTTCATAAAACTAGCACCCAAGAGAATTTACTACTGAAGCATCCCATTTCCTTCCATCATTAATGGACAATGCTGTGTAGGCATAAACAGGGAGGGATGAAGCCACCCCAACAGCACATCCATTCATAGTTTTCCCAGGAAAATTAACATTACGAACAGTAATACTTACTTACTTAGTCGCTCCCCTTCTACCGTGAGGTGTAGAGGTTTGGAAGAGAGAGCGCCAGACCATTCTATCAGCTGTCTTCTTTCTGGCCTGGTTCCATTCTAGTCCTCGGTCCTTCAAAGATTGTCTAATGTTGTCCTCCCAGCGGACTCTGGGTCGTCCTGGAGGTCTGGATCCCTGGCTCTTTGTTTCCCATGCTTGTCGTGGTAGCCGATCTTCTCCCATTCTGCAGACATGGCCAAACCATCTTAGTTGGGACTGTTCTATTTGGGTCTGCAGCGGATGGGATTTTAGGCCTTGACGGATCGTCTGGTTGCGGACCATGTCTCTTCTTGTTACTTCAACCACTTTCCTCAGATACCTCATTTCTGAGGTTTGGATCTGGCTTTTGTGGGTTGTAGTCATTGCCCACGACTCGCATCCATATGTCAAGACTGGGACATAGGTGGAGCGGTATACAGCCATCTTCGTTTTCTTACCCACCTCTTTCTTGCTGAGGAATCCACGATTTATGGCCTGAAAAAGTCTCCCAGCCGCTGCTTTTCGAGTGGCCAACTCTTCTTTGATGCCTCCCTTTCGGTCTATAATAGCTCCGAGATATTTAAAGTGGTCCACCTGCTCCAGGACCTGTTCTCCCAACTTAATCTGATGTTTTCTTTCTTCTCGTGATATCACCATGGATTTTGTTTTAGAGCTGCTTATGACCATCCCTCTCTTCTCCAGCTCTTCCTTCCAGACTTGCAGGTTGGATTGGAGATGTGCCTCTGATTTAGCAATCAGGGCAACATCATCAGCAAATGCCAGCTCCGAAATATAGACCTGTCTCATCTTCCAGTACCCCACTTTCTTGTTCTCTCCTTACATGCCTTGATGACATCGTCCATAAGGAGTATGAAGAGGTAAGGTGATAGGATATCACCTTGTCTTACACCAGTGGTGGTCCTGAACTCTTCTGACTTATGGTTTGCTGTCCTCACATAATTTCTGCAAGACTTGTAGAAGCTCTGTATAGCATGAATCAGAGGTGCTGGAATATTCTTCCTTGCCAAACAGTCCCAAAGTTTGCTCCAGGGGACCCTGTCAAACGCCTTTTCCAGATCTATGAAACAAAGATGGATCTCACTCTTATACTCAAGGGCCTTTTCACTCAGCTGTCTGAGTGTGAAGATTAGGTCTTGAGTACTTCGGTTTGCTCGGAATCCGCACTGGACCTCATCCAATTGTGGCTCAGCTAGGCGTCGGAGTCTCTGCTCTAGGATTCTAGAGTAGATTTTACCAGAGACACTGAGAAGGGATATGCCTCTATGGTTTCCACATTGTCGATTGTCACCCTTTTTGAAAATTGGTGTTATGATGGCAATCTCCCAATCCTTTGGTATGGTCTTGTTGCACCATGCTGCTTGTAGGACCTTTAAGAGTAATAGGTCGCCTGATGCTCCCATGTACTTAACCATTTCTGGTGTTATACCATCATGCCCTGCTGCTTTGCCCATCTTGATTTTCTCCAGTGCTGCCCTCAGTTCTTCCATCTTTATGTCATCTTCACCATCATTGGTTTCCTCTTCTGTGTCAGTGGTTATCATTTCTGATGCTTCATCATGCTCACCATCCAGGAGTTCTGAGAAATATTCTTTCCATCTTTCCATTACTTCCTTCGGGGCAGTAAGCAATTTGCCTTGCTTGTCCTTTATAAATTTGAGAGGGCATTGTTTTTCTTTCCTCATGTTCTTTAGGGTCTTATAGAACAATTTCTGGTTTTCTTGTGCATCTTTTTCTAGCTTTTCTCCAAATTCTTCCCAGGACTTCTGTTTTGCTGCTAGCACTTTGTTCTTTGCTTCTGTTCTGAGTGTCACATATTCTCTATATTTTTCCATTTGTCCTGTTGTGTTTTTAGCTCCTAAGTATTGTTTCCATGCCATTTTCTTCTCTCTTATTTTCTCTTTGACTTCCTCTGTCCACCAAGGTGTCCTCTTTCTCTGGTTCCCAAGTCGGACTTCACCGCATGCTTCTGCAGCAGCTGTCTTTATGATATCCTTGAATTTATTCCAGAGGGTTTCCAAGTCATCAGGTCGTTCTTCTGTGTTGCTCACTGCTGTAGCAATAAGCCCCTGATATCTGGTCTTAATTTCTGGCTCTCTCAGCTTGTAGGTCCTAATGCTCATTTCTCCTGCTCGTTTACTTGGTTTCTTGCGTGATGTTGGGCAGTTCCTAGGCTGAGCAACTCTTTCAGTTGTTCGTTTGATTGTTAGCAGGTAGTGATCACTTCCAATCTCTGGCCCCCTCCAGACTCTTGCATCTCGGACATATCTGAATGAGCTTCTCCGAACAATGGCATAGTCGATCACTGACTTCTCATTCTTGGTTGGTTCACATCTAGTGTATGCATGTATGCGCTTATGGGGAACTTTGTGTTTGTAATGATCAGATTCTGCTCACTGCAGAATCTAAGGAGTCGCTTTCCATTGTCATTGAGAGTATCTTCTCCATATCTTCCGATAACTCCACCCCATCTAGCATGGTCATTTCCAACTCTGGCATTAAAATCTCCGAGCATAATAACTTCATCTAGGCAGTCATCCACTGTCCTTTGAAGCAGCTCGAAGAATTCCTCCTTGACCTCTGCTCTCTCATCCTCATTTGGCCCATACACTATGACCAGGTTGACTATGGTTTCTCCTTCTTTTAGTTTTACAACCATAATGCGCTCCGAGACAAAGTTCCATCCCTTGATACTATCTTTTTTGATTTTGGGCCACAATGCAACCCACGCCCCCTTTAGCTCTTTCAGATATGGGTACCCCACTGTAGAGCAATGTGTTGCCATCGAGATCCATGACTCCTTGTCCTTTTTTCTTCGTTTCCGTTATAGCCAGGATTTCTAGTTTTGCTTTCCTCATCTCTTCCACCAGCTCCTCTTCCTTCCCATTTATACTTCTTGTGTTCCAAGTTCCATAAGTCGTAGTCCGTAGTCCGTTCCAGTTCGTCGCCTTTAGAATCAGTCCGGTTTTCTCTCTTGTAGTTCGCGTAATCATGATTTAAAGCAAACAGGTGATTGGCCACGAACAGTAATACTATAATTAATCTTGAAGATTGCATATGTAAACATCTTTCATTTAACATGCCATTTATTCATGCCATTCATTCATAAATTTCAAAATCTTTGCATAAGTTCTGGCCAAAATAAAACCTTGGTTCAGAACAAATAAATTTAAAAAAAGATTTTCTATTCTAAATTTAACCAGCTGAATTTAGTTCATTGTGTTATAAATTTTATTGATAGTATTAGACTTAATTAATATCTGTGGGTGTGTGTATATGTCCATACAACACATTGCATTCAGTACCCTAGATTTTAACGTAGCCACATTCATTAGTAAAAAAAGATATGTGTGAGGTCATAAAGTGGTAGCACGAAAGGGCCTTCTGTATATTCACAGTTACAATTATCTCAGGAGCCTTCACAGCTGACCTCACGCATCACACTAGGTGATAACACCACCATACAATACCATCAAAATCCACTACAAGGACCAAATGTTGTGGTGTAAGCTTCCAGCTAGAGGACCAAATGTTGTGGTGTAAGCTTCCAGCTAGAGGACCAAATGTTGTGGTGTAAGCTTCCAGCTACAGGACCAAATGTTGTGGTGTAAGCTTCCAGCTAGAGGACCAAATGTTGTGGTGTAAGCTTCCAGCTAGAGAACCAAATGTTGTGGTGTAAGCTTCCAGCTAGAGAACCAACTGTTGTCGTGCAGGCTTCCAGTTAGAGGAGCAACTGTTGTGGTGTTTCCATGCTCCATAAGAAGCGAAATATTAAATGATAATAATAAGGATGAAGTTGATAACAACTTTATTCACATCAACATTCAAGGTGACTTACAGAAATAAGGGCAACAACCCAAAACTTCAACTTTATTCACATCAACACTCAAGGTGACTTACAGAAATAAGGGCAACAACCCAAAACTTCAACTTTATTCACATCAACACTCAAGGTGACTTACAGAAATAAGGGCAACAACCCAAAACTTCAACTTTATTCACATCAACACTCAAGGTGACTTACAGAAATAAGGGCAACAACCCAAAACTTCAACTTTATTCACATCAACACTCAAGGTGACTTACATAAATAAGGGCAACAACCGAAAACTTCTGAACGTTCTCTCAAGACAAAATCTCTTTTGTTTGAAAGTCTCTTTGAAACAACGAAAAACAAAACAAACCAAATATCGGTAAAATTGTCGTCCATATTAGTAAGAAAAAGCCGTTTAATCTGTTTACTCGTGAAAGCCGCTTTAAAAAAAAGAGTTAATAATGAAAGGAATTGCAAAAGAAATAATAATAGATATTCCAAAAATAGACATGAAACTAAAGCTGAAAAGGTGCATTGCATCCAGATTACATAAAATATTTTCAAAGGTTACATGGAATACATAACACAATCAACTGGAGGTAATACAGTATAAACATTACTGCAACTTTCAGGATATGAACAAGTAGGAGACTGGGATAAGACAATTGTCGTCGAAGAACTAAGAAAACAAAAAACAGAAGAGGAAAAATCTCAGGCCTGTGAGTCGCGCACAAATTATGAAAATAGGTAAATGATAGGCACTTGCATGACAGACAGAACGAATGAAAGAAAGACAGAAAGAGACATTAGACAACAGAAAGGTAAATGAAGCAAAAGACGCTCGAATGAAATAAAGAGAGAAAGAAAGAAAAAAAAAGAAAGAAAGAAATAAAAGAAAGAAAAATGAAAGAAAGCAGAAAGATAGAAAGAAAGAGGCACTAGACAAGACAAAGGTAACTTAAACAATAGGCACTCGCACGAAAGAAAGACAGAAAAAAGGAAAGAAAAACAAGAAAGAACGAAAGAAAGAAAGATAGAAAGAAAGAGGCACTAGACAACAGAAAGGTAACTTAAGCAATAGGCACTCGCACAAAAGAAAGACAGAAAGAAGGAAAAAAAAAAACAAGAAAGAACGAAAGAAAGAAAGAGGCACTAGACAACAGAAAGGTAACTTAAGCAATAGGCACTCGCACGAAAAAAAAGAAAGAAAGAGAAACTAGACAACAGAAAGGTAACAAGCAATAGGCACTGTAGCGATTCGATCTAGGTTCATTCCAAAGGCAATACCACTTCACTGCGAGAGTGAACCGTGTCACACCATACGACCAACTAAACCCTCCTAAGCACTATGAGCAAGATGTGCTACTGTAGCTTTGGTCCAATATGTATGTACGTTACCCAGCAGCTCCCCGTGGAGCACAGACCTTCAACAAATACTCGCCACGTCTTCCTGTCCGGTGCTATCCCTTCAAGAACTTTACAAGTCTTTGATTCCCGTGTTATTCCTTATTTATTCCATGTTAGATTCCCTTAATGTCTATATAAAATTTGCTTCTCCGTTTGATTTTTAGTCTCCCACTATTACAATATCAAATCCAACACAAAGATCAGAATCTTCAACTCAAATGCCAAGTCAGCCATATTGTATGGCTCTGAAACATGGAAAACAACAAAAGCAACAACCAAAAAAGCTACAGACTTTTTTTTATAAATGAGTGCTTGTATAGAAATGAAGGATTAAAGTGATGTAACAAGATCACCAATGTAGAACTGATGACAAGAACCAGACAAGTGTCGATGGAACAAAGATGAGAATAAAAAAGTAATTAAAAAAAATATTTTAAACATAGGCTTTTAATGCACTAAAAAGCCACAAATAATTTTTCACGCAGTTTATAGCTTGCAGTCAAAAAAGGTAACATCAAATTGACAAAAAGCGTGGAGCGATTAAGGGCTTATCATATATTTTATCCATAAGTGTCTAATGAAGTATAAAGCAGAAGTTAATTTCATGTAGAATCAGCGCCCCAGGCTTTTTGTCAATTTAATGTTACATTTTGTGACTGTATGCTATAAACTCAGTGAAAAATTATTTGTGGCTTTTTAGTGCATTAAAAAAGCCTGTGTTTAAAATATTTTTTAAATATATTTTCTTCTTTTTAGTGTTATTTTGTTGTTGTTTGTACATTTAAGTCAAATGTAATCGATCCGCTAATGACATTATCAGTTTGCGATAAACGAGTCCAGAGCACAGGAGGCGGATTTCATTATTCAGTATATTACACGGAAAGTTAATATTTTTATTTTATTTAAATTTTGATAAGAGTTGTAAATTACATTTTTTTAAATGTAGTTGTCAGTTGCGTGTATGTCTGTGCACGCGCGTGCGATAGTGTGTGTGTGTGGAGGGGGAGGGAGGAGAAGTTTCAATATTTCTCTCAAGAAAGACAATCTTGTTGGAAAGAATACACCTAGATTATTTGCAGTTATCGCCCATTTCACTGATGAAAAATAAAAATAAAAATAAAAATTAATTTTAATGTTATTCATTTTATTATTTTTACGACTGATTATTGTATTGTCATCGGGAATACACAACTATGCCAAGTTTCAGAGCTATTGCTCATCTGGAAGTGATCGAAAAATCGATTGCAAGATTTGAAGGTGACATACGTTGCAAGTTAATAAAAAGCCTGTAAAAAGACGCTCAGATGAAACGGACACACATTGAGGAAACCTTTCGATAGCCTTACCAGACAGTCCTTGTTCTGGCATTCCCAGGGTTAGAGAGGTAGAGGGAGACCAAGAGAAGAGAACTGGAGACAGACATGAAGGGCATTAAGAAGACACGAAAAGACCTCGAGCTGATGGAACTGGACAGGGAGGCTTGGCATAAGTTTATTAATTTTTTTTTTTTTTTCTTAACCAGCGGCACTTGTCATTGCGAGGCTGGGGAACCTGAGGACTTTCCTTCCAACCCGGTCAGGAGCTTCGCTCCTTCCCATCCACAGAGGGTTTATCACAGGAGCCGTTCAGGCTATTCAGTCAAATTTCCGGACGTAAACATTTCAATTAAAAAGTAAATGTAAAGCCTAACGAAGTAATTCAATAAAAGGAAAGAAGACTGATAAAGAACAGTGCCGTCACTATAGCCTGTGTTATAGAACCTCATGCTAGTTAATCAAGAAAATCCCTTTTTATGCTCCGTCTGCAGAAAACTACACGCGTTTCTAAAAAGACAACTAGTACTGTGTTTCTTAGAAAACCTTGAGATACGCAAGCTGCTTAATGACCTAGATACACAAATACTAGCATTAATGAATTATATACACTACGTTAACATAAACGAAAAGACAGATGGACGTAGGATAGAGAGAGAGAGAGAGAGAGAGAGAGAGGTACGGAGGAACGCATGCAACACTAACACGCGTCTCGCGATATAAAATTAATGCCACCCCCAAGCGAAAGGCATGAAGCACTAACTTTTTTTTCTTCAAATAGACAGTGACAAAAAACACTACCAATACACGGTTAGGTTTTGAAAACATGTTTAATGCTTATTCGGAAACATGACATTCTACTGTTTTACGTCTGAAATCCTGACTTTAGCCTGACAGTACAGAAGACACCCCATAGTATGGAAGTGAGGAGGTGGTAACGGCACGACTATCCTAGAAGAAAATACATATTTTGAACGCAGCCACTTAGCTCCCTTAAAACTTATATATTTGGGTGCCTTAGGACTGTAGCGAAAGGTTTTCCTAGTATGATAGTAGGGGTAGAGCAGAAGTAGAATCTCTCTCCAGAAAGTATGAAGTTCCAGTGCCCGAGAAGTACACTGGTATCACAAGTGAGTTACAGCTGTGAATACTCTGAGCTGGACAATAGATTTAGGCTTCAGAAGTATAAGATGCTACTTCGCTATCGTAACCCTATGTGATATTATAATTAAATTAGAAAAAGTAACTCAAAATTTAACAGTTAAAAATTTAACAAGTCAAATGAGTACAATTATCCAATTTATTATGTACATCTATATATTCTTGTAATGATAAATGGGTGTTGGAAGATGGTAAAATGTATGATTATTTACAGTTACAAATTAAAATAACTAATAGAAAAAGTCTTGGATTTATCTTCCACTGAATTTATAAAACAAGTTTGTCACATTATCTCTTGCCATCTAGTTTTCATCATTAGAAAGTCGTTTTAGAACTGCTCACAGGATTTGTTGGATGGAAATATATAAACTCAACTTTATCCACGTCTGCTCGAGGTTCCTCCGACACACTGGAGTACGGAAGACTTTCCTTCAGCCCGCCCTATAACTACGGGGGGACTAAGGTGTTGAAGTTTGGTTGACCTCTAGGCTTCAGTGAGCTGGATCAACTTCTTCAAGTCTTTAGTTTCTCGATCAGGAATGATCATAAACATTGATCATAAAAACCTGGAACAAGAAGTAATAGGTGGCCATTGTTCTAACAATCTCACCACCCTCTGCTGTTCATGATGCGACCATGTCTTCAGTGTTTGTATGTAAATGAATGAATCATGGTAGTATATTACAGAGATAGCATGATAAGATAATGTATAAGGTGCAGAATTAACAATATACATGAATAAATCACATGTTATGATACATGGGTACGATATAACCTTTGCCTTCCACTTATGGATGTCAAGTCACTTATGTACTTGCTGGTATGTCGTAAGCTTCCAGGCAAGAATTAGCCATAATATATTTGGCTAACCAATTAATGGTTATGCTTCCTGACAATGCCGGTGAAGGTTATCTCTGGTTAGCGTCATTCCCTTTTTTATTATATCTGCTACAATCAATCAGAAATAAAATCTGAAATAAAATGATATTAGTAATACATATATTTTTAATAAACTTACATACCCTCTTAGGATTAATAAGCTCACGGTGAGACTGTATTGGCTTAACTTAATCTGCCCTGCATGCAGCGTGAAAATAGAACTTTTCTTGCAGAGGCTGTCCTCCAGTTTCTCACTCTGGCTTCTGGATTTGGTGTGTGATTTACAATGCGCCGCTCTGTCCTTATATTTCAGTCTCTCGCGCGTACGAGAAAGCAGCTCCCAAATTCCCCAAAAGATTTTAGTTTCATCTCCTGTTTTGAAGCTATTTGAAACAATCTGTGCTTTTCCTGTACTCGTTTTTCTCTTCTGTCACTCACACACTTATCTCCTTCCTTCCTTCCTATATATCATTTCCTTTTCCCCATATGGGGCTTTCATTACATATAAGTTTTATACAATTCCGTTGAGGCTTGTTAGTGTAATAAATTTTTAAAGATTATTAGCTAACTTTTAGCCGATGTGATGAAGGTGAAAAATATTAATTATCTTTAAAACTATTTATATTTGAATAATATCCTTTTGGATATAATTCCTATCCTATCTCCTTTGTTGAGTTATATTTATTTAATATTATTCCAACCATGCGTTCTCCTGTAGTGAATAATTTAATGTCCAGTAAATGCAAACTTTTAAAGTCGGCCATACATTCCTATATAGCTATTTCCTCATTCTTCAGTAATACTATATGGCTTTTAACCGTAAGTCACATTTCCGCTGTCTACCAACTTCAAAGAAAGACCGCAGCGCTGACCTTGCGCTGGTGTGTGTGGGTGTCGCGTGGGCGTGTCGCGCTACAACCAAGCAAGTGTTTACCAAATCTCGCTACAAGGACTTGCTGACAAAGAATATGTTAGGTGTTAAGCAATTAGTCTAATAATTAACAAATTATAGCCATAATACTAGAGTGGTGCTGTCAGACAACACAGAATTATTTTTGCTCATACTGGCGTGTTTGAACAGTGTTTTAGAAAAAAATGAGGCCACCATGTTAAATCCGATTTGATTGGCGGGAATAATATGTAAGGCTAAACATGATTAGTCGATTGCAAATACTATTTCTGGTTGTTAATAGAAACGATAGAAAGAGTACATTTTTTTCAAATGCTTTTGTAAACATAGTCCGATTGGCTAGACCATTTGATATAGTCAATTAGGAGCGTCAGTTCAGGGCCACATTTTGAAAATAAACTTATTGAACAGCAAGTGCGTTGAGATCCAGCTCATATTTTTCTAAATAAAAGCCTGGGACAGAGGCAGATCGGAATTGTGCCATATTCATCGCCAGTCAACGTATTTGTTTATTATTTCCATGAATTGTGGGACCGTGGTACGAAACTATTAAAGCAGCACCTGGTCTGAGTTTTGCTGAATCCAGAGGCTGGTAGCATACTCCTTGGTCAAGATAGCGACCAGTGGTGTTTCTCAAGAATACGGTGAAGCAAGCGAGCAGAGGAGACTGTTTCCTGCCGCCCTCACAGAAGATAAGATTCGTTGGCCAGAGCAGCTCAATCTTATGTACCCCCCCCCTCCCCTCTAAAAGTGACAGTATATTAAATAAAGAGGGACAAGTAATTGTTTCCAATGACAGGAACTGTGAACTTTTCCAATACTATTTCCACCAGAAACAGACACCTGAAGTCATGATGATAAACAACCACCTAGCTTGAAAAATCCAGTATTACCTCATAGTACTACATCACAACTTACACACATATTGTGATAATAATAATATATGTCAATACAAAGATCATATCTATAAATTGTGTACATACAACTTGTAATTACATTTGATTGTGATTCCTGGTTCACTTTGTAGTTGAATCAGGATATCTATTATTGAAAGAAATTAATACATATTTTTAAAGTTAAAACTTGACTGATTAAGATAGTCTTATAGAGTGTTCTATGTGTGTGAGTGTCACAGTGTTGTAAAGAGTTGTGGATTAAACTAAATTGTTTATCTGTCTGTTGGTTGTTGTGAACATACACTTCATCACTTTCATAACCCTAGACATTCAACGTAGTCATCACAATATTCCAGAATAATTCTGACTGAGGTCTAAATGTGGTAGCAAAGTAAGGTTATCTGTAATCTCATCATGTGACGTATTCTTTCCAGAACGTTGTCTCCATTACAGCTGCTCTGAACGCATCACGATTCTGGGCAAGTCGACCTGCATCAGCCAAAGACAAGTTCAGACTCTCTGTGATGTCCTGGGTCCACCGTCGTCTAGGTCGACCCCTTCCCTTTTTCCAGGGACCATGCCTTCCATCACTGTTTTTTCCAGACTATTATTCTTTTTATATGACCGAAAAATTTCAGCTTCCTTATTGCGATGGTATTTAGGAGCCAATGTTCCTGTACATTTAGTGAGTGCAGTACTTCTCTGTTGGTCTTTTTTTTCTGTCCAGGGTATTCTCAACATCCTTCTGTAGCATTTCATTTCGAATGATGTAATCTTTTTTGCAACTGTTTTATTGAGTGTCCAAGTCTCGCAGCCGTATGTTGCTACTGGGAATATACATGCTCTGATCAGTTGTAACTTTGTTTCTTTGCTTGTGCCTTGCCATAGGTTTTTCATCTGTATTAGCTTATGTGAAGCAATTGCAAGTCTTCTTTTAATTTCTACTGCACAGTCGCCAGAGTTGTTAATGATTGATCCTAAGTATTCGAATTCATTGACACTTTCCAGTTCTTCGTTATCAATTTCAATTTCTGGTTTGGTCTTTACTTTGTCTGTTGTCAATACTTTGGTCTTCTTGGTGTTTAGGTATAGATTCTGGGCCTCGCTGTGTTTTTTGGTGGAAAGAGGTAATTGTTCAAGTCCTTCTGGGTTGGTCGATAGGAGGACTGTGTCGTCAGCATATCTGATTTCCGGGATCTGGTACCCGCCGATGTTAAATGAGTCAAACTCTGTGTGTAATACTCCACACTTATTAGATACAGATACCTTCACAGCTGATCTCAGCCAGTACACTAAGTCCCCTATAATATTTATATCATCCCACTTTACCACATTACCTTTGCACAAGATTACTCTTGGCAGAGTTGTAGATATAAGGATAATGATGCTTCTACCTCCAGGGAGCTCCACAAGATATTCAGAAAAGCGAGAACAATGCTGCATTGGCTGAGCACATTAACTCTAGTATCTGCCGTCAACTTTTGTGAAGGATTATGTAATACCAGCAACAACCCGCCAAAGTTGGCAGGTTTTTAGTTATAGTGTGTTGTTTCTGTTACACGTATTACATTGCTGCTTCTTCTATAGTCTCGCTTGCTCGCTGTGAATGACGCGATCGTCTCTTCCTATTAGCCATTATATCATTTCGATCCATAATAATAAGTCTGCAATACTTTAAATTAAAATTTTGTCTCGAAGAAACAATAAAAAAAACGTACATCTTTAAGAAAAATGATGAGTTAAATCTGTTTCCCGAATGAAACTGGACAGAAGAGTATCTTGATTGTCTGTTGATTTAATCTGCATCTCCGCACCTTCCTGTCTCCAGTTAAAGTTGTTGGCTTTGTGACGAAATGGACGGCCTCTATCGATCTTTGGTTCTTTCCGGCAGTATCGCTACATTTATAGTACTGATTTTTATTATGTACTGTCAATTATCGCACTTTTCTGGTCTTTCTTTCTTTCTTTCTTTATTTTTCTGCTAAAGTAGCAGATATTTGATTTTATCAAATCACCCTGTAGGTGATAAATATCACATTTGCAAAGGAGTGGCTGATATGATACATCACATTTGCTTGACAATACCCAGATTTGTGGTTACAGTGAAGTCAGTGCTATTGAATGGCTCTGAGACATGGAGAACAACAAAGACAACTACCAAAAAGCTACAGACTTTCATAAATGGGTGCTTGCGTAGAATAGAGGGATTAAAATGGTCGGACAAGGTTACCAACGTGGAACTGATGACAAGAACTAGACAAGTGCCAGTGGAACAAGAGATGAGAAGAAGACGATGGAGATGGATAGGACACACACTGAGGAAACCTGTTGATACCATTACAAGGCAGTCCTTGTTCTGGAACCCCCAGGGCAAGAGAAGCAGAGGTAGGCCAAGAAGCACATGGAGAAAAGAGCTGAAAACAGAGGTAAAAATGATAAGGAGAACATGGAAAGAACTTGAGATGATGGCACGTGACAGGAGGACTTGGCATGTGTTTGTTGAAGGCTTATACTCCTTTGGGAGTGGAAGGTTATGAATGAATGAATGAAATCACCCTGTAGGTGATAAATATCACATTTGCAATGGAGTGGCTGATATGATACATCACATTTGCTTGACGATACCCAGATTTGTGGTTACAGGCGCGGCAGATTAAAACATACATCGGTCAGCGTTATCGGCTTAGATCAACAACAGATAACGAGATTACTGTCTGTGTGACACATGTGGGCAGACAAGTGTGATATAATCGCTTCCGGTCACTTGGGTAAAAGTAATCATGGATTTATTACATTTTAGACAATATGAGTCTACAAATGTGTTTGTGAGAATGTATGCAAGACATCATATTACCATATATGGGAGACGTGACCTTTGGCAAAATTTTTCCATGTAGGAAATATTTTGAAAGTGCCAGTCCCGACATGTTTGAAATGATTGGATATTTCTGATTAGATTCATAACAGCATTGAGGGGAATATAGACTGACCATTTCGCAGTTTTATCTCCCTGTTAATTTCAAGCTCGCCAAGACCTAAGACATCGTCAGAGTGAAGACTAGATTCATAATTCCTATTTGTTAACCGGACCTTTTATTGGAGAACCAGATAAGACTTAAAGCACAGGAAATCTCTTTCAAATTTTAATAATGAACTCCGGGACTAGGAAACTGAAAAAACACGGAGTCAGAAGGGGCAATCTATTGTAAAATTAAAGACATCCCAGACGCGTGTAAGAGAACAATTCGTCTCTTTTATTCCTCTGAGCAAACAAGTCTGTAGCCAGGATTGGCGTAAGTTGTGATTTACATTTCATATTTTATTACTAACATATGAGCTAACATATATATGTATATATTACCAAGTGAAGTTTAATGTGTGAAACTCGCTATTGGATGTCAAAGTCATTTGGGGCTGGCAACATCAGTATCTAGAATGATGATTCATGAACCTCCACTGCAAGGGTTGTTGATTGCTTTGTTGATAGTTTCGTAAGGATAACTAAAAGCATGAAGTAGTTCCAGGTTCCCAATGGAACAGGGAGGGAAAGATGAAAGAAATGATGTACATTTTAAGTATAATACTTACATTTTCAAAGCAGTGTAAATGTCTCTATAAACATATTCACTTAAAAATTAGTGTAAGTTTTCAAGCTTTAAACCAGTATAAATGTCTATGTGAAAATATTCATTTTAATTAATAGAATTTTTAAACTTTTCCACAAATGTAAATGTAAATGAAACATAAATGAATTTATATTGTGAACACTTTTCAAACAGTGGAGATGTAAATGTAAAACATTGTCACGGCGCTTTTTCGCAGTGCATCTTTTGTACGAAAAATCAGACTGGCAACATTGAGGTTGGCGACACTGGGATAACTAACCCGTCGAGTCATGTGACAAGGCGGAAACCGAAAAATTAGGCGCGAGAGTGGACAGTAAGAAGCAAGCCTTTTGTCCAAGTAGGACGTATATTTTGTTCCCTTCGCCAGCAAGTTGCTGTGCGGTTCATAGTATGGACTACTAGTGAGAGACTGTCATATTCCGTCCTGGTGGATATTTATGTGAATTTCTGGATTAGTGCAGTGTCCAGTGGATATTATCTTCAGGCCGTAGATTATAGGTTGTCAATGAATTGAGTATTTCTTTGTCATAGATTTTGGCCACTTATGGTGAGCGATAGTCAGTGCAGTGTTTGTGCAGTTCAGTCGTACGGTCATGTATGAGACTGATAGATTAATTAATTGAGGTAAGTTACATTGGCATTAGTATATTGTATTCCATACGTTTGTTGGCCGTTTGAGGCCTTATTGTGTGTGCATATGCATTAAAGGGAAGTACCTGTAAAAGGTGTTGATTTTCTTATGTCTGCCATTGTGGTGTGGCCGTACTCTTAGTGGAGCGAGCCTATTACTGTTATTACTATTATTATTGAAAGTCCACAGCACAGTGGAGCGTTATCCATGATAGTGTGTTTTGACAAACATATTATATCTGTACGTTTAACCTTTTAATTTAAATGTAATGTAAAGCTAAAGCTATTCAGTTTAAATGTAAAGGAAGTTTTATCCCGAGGGATTAAATTTAATTGTCATGGAGGGTAAATTCTGACATGGGATGGTAGAATAGAAGGGGGACGAGGGCGCACATAAATGTGTCGGAGAAAACGCCATACTCAAAGGAGCGTTTCGTTTCTATTTCTATTACCAGTTATTGGTGGTATCAGCAGAAAGTACTATCTCTGGAACCAAGTGAAGGTAGAAGTGGACTGACGTTTTGCGAGACGCCATCATAAGAGGGTCTTAGAGACAGAGGCAGAATCAACTTAGCCGTTACTCCTTGAACGTTCTGGGAACGTGCGGCGCCTGAACTTTGACGAGAGACGAGCGAGAGCAGAGTGGAGTTAAATCCCAATCAAGTGATGAAACCTTTTCCATGACTATTCAAATTATTTTCTAACTGTTAAAACTTAAAGTGATTATTAAATTTTGTTGTTTGTAATGTTACAAATTTAACTTCGATTCAATCCTTTTAAATGTACTACATGTTTGTCTCAGTCAAAGTTACTAAACACTTACTCTAAACAGATATATATATATATATATATATATATATATATATATATATATATATATATATATATATATATATATATATATATATATAATAATAATAATAATAATAATAATAATAATAATAATAATTCCACTGATTAACTCAGCGGTTGGGGCGTAACGAGCTAGAATAAACCATTGCAAAATTCTTCATAAAAGTGTCGGCATATTATAGAATTAACGTGCTTAGCGACAGCCAGCATTGTTTTTGCTTATCTGAATATCTTATGAAGTCTCCCATGTGATAGAAGCCTTACTACTCTTCTATCAACATTTCTGCCAAGAGTAATCTTGTGTAAAGATAGACTTCATTGAAGCCTATAATAGATACTCTTGAGTTTTGGCCACTGCTGGACAACTACTGCAAAGCAGGGGAGGCAATACCGTCACAGGCTTCTTTCCATAATCAAACTCGCTGCTCGCTGTGACACGATCATCTCTTTCTTTAAGCCATCTTATCATTTTGATCCATAATATTAAGTCTGCAATACTTTAAATTTGTCTTGAGGAAACAATCAGAAACTTACATTTTAAGGTTATTTTTAAGAAAAATAATGAGTTAAATCCGTTTCCCGAATGAAACTGGACAGAAGAGTATCTTGATTGTCTGTTGATTTAATGCACATTGTCACACTTTTCTATTTTCGCGAGAGTACATATAAGGGGAAACAATACAATTATTGTCTAACTTTCAACCACAGTTGTACCCTCTTAGCTGTGGTTGAAAGTTAATGTACTCTCTCGAAAATAGAAAAATAGCGCAAATGTTGGTGTGCAAAATGTGACTGACCGAAGTACTTACGGCGGGAATTATGGTATTGGATAAATTCAGCTCGTACAAGCCACCAGCTGAGTTAATTCAGCGACTTTCCTCTTATTATTATATAGCTCTGCTTACGTTTATTTAAGAAATTGTCTGAGACATACGGATGTAGTACATTCAAAATGATTAAATCAACTTTAGATTTGTCTTGATACAAGTAACAAACTAAATAATCAACTATGTTTTAACAGTATTTTAAAAATTGAATAATTATTTAACAAAAATGCTCATTATCAAAGATGTTATGGAGATTTGGGTAAGAGTTTACTTGGCAGCTTTTATGTTTCTATTTAGCTCCCAATGAGTTTGTTGTTCTGCTCCAGCTGATGTTTGGGTCTTTGCAGATGGAGGACTGGATCACTCACGTCCTTTGTCAATATTGTAGGGCGCAGCACGTTCCCAGAAGCGTCAGGTAGTGTCTACGAAATTGGTCCCGCGTCTCTAAGACCCGTCTGATGATGGTGTCTAGCGTCGACTTCGGGCCACTTATACCCTTACTTATTCCAGATATAGTACCCTCAACTGGTACCACTAACTAGTGTCACAAAAGAAGAGAAACAAATACACTCTGAGTATTGAGTTTCCCGACACATACTTATGTGCCCCCATCTTTTCATTTCATCATCCCATCTACCTCAGAACTTTTACCGTCGCTGAGAATTAATATTAATCCCATTGAGCGGAAAAAACACTCATTACATTTAAATTGAATAGATGTATATTTAACTTTACATTGTACATTGGATGAAAAGGTTAATAATATAAATTGAATATGTTTCCCTTTACAACAACCATGTTTGAAAATGTTAACAGTATAGATTGAATATGTTTACATTTACATCTACCATACTGCGCTGGCGATCAGGAGATCCCAGGTTCAAGCCCGGGCGAAGACTTTTGAAGGATTGTCGTCGACCGGGACTTGGACTGGAATAATTCGAGCCCTGGCGAAAAAATTTGAAGGAGTGTCGTCGACCAGAGACTGGAATATTCTGAACGGCTCCTGAGCCGACCGAGCTCTAATTGGTACCTTCGAAGACGGCGGTATCTGCCTGAATGTCGAGAGGACACCTGTCAACATACAGGGAAAAGGGATACTCAAGTAAAATCAGTCTCAGGTTAGACATACTAACCGGAGATTTTGCCTCGAGTAATAGCGGGCGAACGAAAAAAATCTACCATGTTTGAAAATATTAACCACATAGATTGAATATGTTTCCATTTACATCTACACTGGCTGAACATGTTAATAATATAGATTATATACATCCGTTCTTTCATCATTCACTCCCTGCTGCTCCCTATGGATCTTGGGACTACCTCTGCTTTTGGTTCTCTGTAAGAAACTTGCAATAAAACAGTCACCAGCCCTGGCAGTGGTGGTTCATAAAATCATTCTATATGCTGATGTTGTCAGGTTCAAATGACTTGGTCACCCACTAGCAATTTTCACGTATTAATATTCACTTGTCACTATATACATATTAGTTCACATGTTAATAATGCAAAATACAGAATTTAAAATGTAAAACTTACGCCAATCTTTAGGCTCACAGACTGTTGGCTCAGAGATATAGTTTAAGGCAGCTTGACGATGCCTCTTACTCGTGGTCTGGGGTGTTGTTATTTTAGCAATAAGTTCCCACTTTGACTTTGTGTTACAGTTCCCTCAGATCCCATTTTTCTGTGTTAAAATGGTAGCGTTTTCCTGGACTCTAAGTCCTCAGTATGATCCAACAAGTTCTTGTCTGGTACTATTCTTAACTCTGGCAAGGTCTGGTTGTTTTCTTGGCGCGAGGTGAATTTTCACAGTGCTTTCTACCGACTAAAGTGTCAAGTTATATTGCCCCTTTCGTTCCTGGCACGTGTTGTTTACTATTAGACTAGGCCCCAATTAGAAATGTAATTATGTTTACATCTCGAGTGCTGGCCAATAATTTCAAACATGCGTGGTACGATGGGGTAATTCCAAATATTTCCACTAGGAAATTTCTTTGCATTAATACAAAGGTCATGTATTCCAAATATGGAAGTGAGATTTCCGTACTATTCTCGTCAGTGATTGCAAACAACTTCTTACTTTTATCTCAAGTAATATGTTCGTAGTAATTCCGCCGGATGCTATTACCTCATTCCGACTGTCAAGTGCGTGTCTGTAATATGTCCGCAGACGGGGAATTTATCGCCCGGCACGCCTTAAGTAAACCCACAGCTCGGTCGCTGACCGGCCCATCTGGGTTTTTACCTGTGCCTAATCTTAGCAAAAGCGAGAAGCTTAAAGCAAACATGACGAATTATCACCGAAGGGAGTGTACGATGACTTGAAAATACCAAATATCTTCTTGACAGCAGAGAAAGAAAAATTCAGACCACGGAAATGGCACGTAATTAGTACTCACAACAAATGTAACTGACTACTGCCGGAGGAGAAGAGATTGACCCAATAATTCCGTCACAGTATCATGATAATTTCAGCATAGCCTTAGGATATTGTACGCTAATGAATGTCGTTGTGAACGGGAATCCTGACCCCTGAACACATTCTCCAAAACAGCACAGGCGCTCAATGACCTACGACATCAAAGGGTGTGGGATTGAGGCAGAAGCTATGGGGTTGCAGCATGGACTGGGAAAAAACTGTGAACATCGCCCTGGCGACTGGCCTGCAGATTTAGCATCACTAACGACTGAATGCCAAAGAGGATGACGAAGCAAAATCAACCATCGTTTCCCTTCTCGCCCTCTATGGAGCATGGAACTATCACTACATCTGGTGACCTAGCAGGAAACCTGAACCAAAGCCTTCACGTGCTCTTGCAACGGGGGTAGTTTTTTTGTCGCCATCTGTTTTACATGATGAGGTTGACAGCCCCAAGCCCAACCTCACATTAGTCGAATCATACGACATGCTTGATGAGGCAAACTATTCTTTCTTTGTCTGCTCGGACTTTCCCGGAACTACACGGGACGATTAATGAAATAACACGGTTTAAATACTTCAGGTTATAACTCTCAACACAATTCCAGCTCGAGAGAGTGGCTAAATGTCTAAGATATTAATGAAATAACACGGTTTAAATACTTCAGTTTATAACTCTCAACACAATTCCAGCTCGAGAGAGTGGCTAAATGTCTAAGATATTAATGAAATAACACGGTTTAAATACTTCAGTTTATAACTCTCAACACAATTCCAGCTCGAGAGAGTGGCTAAATGTCTAAGATATTAATGAAATAACACGGTTTAAATACTTCAGGTTATAACTCTCAACACAATTCCAGCTCGAGAGAGTGGCTAAATGTCTAAGATATTAATGAAATAACACGGTTTAAATACTTCAGTTTATAACTCTCAACACAATTCCAGCTCGAGAGAGTGGCTAAATGTCTAAGATATTAATGAAATAACACGGTTTTAAATACTTCAGGTTATAACTCTCAACACAATTCCAGCTCGAGAGAGTGGCTAAATGTCTAAGATATTAATGAAATAACACGGTTTAAATACTTCAGTTTATAACTCTCAACACAATTCCAGCTCGAGAGAGTGGCTAAATGTCTAAGATATTAATGAAATAACACGGTTTAAATACTTCAGGTTATAACTCTCAACACAATTCAAGCTCGAGAGAGTTGCTAAATGTCTAAGATATTAATGAAATAACACAGTTTAAATACTTCAGGTTATAACTTTCAACACAATTCCAGCTCGAGAGAGTGGCTAAATGTCTAAGATCGTACTGACGTATAAAAATGTTTATGCGCCCTTTCAGGTAAAAAAAGGGAAAAAAGGATCCCGTTACACGCCTATTGAGGCATATTGGGAATATCATGTTAGGCCCGTATTTTCTTGACCATCGGCACACTAGGGGTGATGTGGTCAACAACACACCGGCCACCTTAACTTTCCCAGAGTTGTTCTGGTACCCAATTAATGAGGCTGGGTTGACCCCGGAGCCGTTTGTGGTCTAAAAAATCCCACCTCAACTGGTACCCTGTCAGGTACCAAAGTATAAATATTCTCCCGACACAGATTCTGGTGTAAGTGCAAAGGCGATAATTCACGTAACAGTCTGGAAAGTTGTGTACTTATTTCGATCTCTGCAATAAAAAGTTTCCTATCTCCGTACTACACAAGTGCATGATATAACAGTTACAATATTTCATTGCGACTACAAGCTTAAAAGAAAGCTTTTATTTTCATAAGGCTTAAGTTTAGTGTATCGTAACTGACAGTTTTAATACATCCACTTTATGTTCAACGAATTCAAGTTCATTTAATTATTACCCTTTAACTCCACATGGAGCACGTGCCTTCAATAAGTTGGCGCCAAGCTTCCCTGGCCTGTTCTCATTATCTAGATTATCAAGATTGTCTTCTTTCTTAATCGTAACCTCTTCTACCCGTACACAGAGTGTAGAGGTGACCCAAGGTCACAATTCTTTGGGGTGAATATGCAATCAAATTGTGAGACAAACAGGTGATGGACAAACAGGTGATGAGACAAACAGGTGATGAGACAAACAGGTGATGAGACAAATAGGTGATGAGACAAACAGGTGATGAGACAAACAGGTGATGAGACAAACAGGTGATGAGACAAACAGGTGATTAGCCTGTTGTGGTATCAAGATAATGAGACTAAATGCAGGAAATGATAACACTGACCAATGTGAAGAAACATCACTACAAGATGTGGAATCATGGAAGCAAGATAGACAAGGTTGGAGGGACAGACAATGATATCAAAATACGAATACGCATAAAGCAAGCGGAGCTTTCATTGCATTGGGAAATATATGGAGATCAAAGACAAATCAAGTTCAACACTAAAATAAGAGTCTTCAACTAAACTGTCAAGCAAATCGTTTTGTTTGGCCCTGAAAGATGGAGAAAAGCAACAACAAAAAAAAAAAAAAAAAAAAAACAACAACCAAATAATTACAGATTATCATAAATGGGTGCTTGGATAGGTTACAAGAATTAAAATGGTGTGACAAGATCATTAATGTCGAACTGATGACAAGAACTAGACAAGTGATAGTGGAACAAGAGATGAGAAGAAGACGCTAGCGACGGATAGGACATAACACTGAGGAAACATGTTGATAGCATTACAAGGCAGTCTTTGTTCTGGATCCCACAGGGTAAGAGAGACAGAGGTAGACTAAGTAACACACGGAAAAGAGGACTGGAGACAGAAGTGAAAATGATGAGGATGACGTGGACAGAGCTTGAACTGATGGCACGTGATAGGAAGACTTGGCACGTGATAGGAAGACTTGGCACATGATAGGAAGACTTGGCACGTGATAGGAAGACTTGGCACGTGTTTGTTGAAGGTCTATTCTCCTTGGGGAGCTAAAGGGTACTCATTGATTGATTGATTGATTGATTTCCTGGCCTGTGTCATTAGTCCGAAGTCCGTCCTTGTCTTCTCCATCCTATTTAAAATCTAACTGCAATTCCCATTCCCCACGTGTTTCCGGGACCTCCTTCATCTCTCTCCCAGGGACTGAAGAATATGAACTGTTCTAATGCCATTAACCAGTTTCCGCAATGTATGCCCCATTCAATGCCAACGTCCACACTCTAGGAATCACCAGCATTCGTTTGGCTTCCTCCATCAGCACCACACAAGCGTTCTGGATGCACCATTTCAATACCTCCACTCTACTCCACCACTCATCTATGAAAGTTTGTTCATTCTTCACGTTGTTTCCCCCGTGCTGCTTCAGAGCAATACAGTAGGACTGTCTTAACATTTCAGTTGGACATTCGCCTTCTTCTTTATCTTCTTCTTCTTCTTCACTTTCTTCTTCTTCTTCCTCTTCTTCTTCTTCTTCTGTTTCCTCTTCCTCTTCTCTCTCTTTTTTTTTTTTGCACTACACGCGATTTCTTTTGACTTACACATACTTCCCAATGCAACGAAAGCTCTTTTGCCTTTTGTCCTTTTTTGATATCACTGTCTGTTCTTCCATCGTCATCATGTCAAGGCGACGATGTATGCAATAATCAACATTGTAAAGTTTCATGTCCACTGTACTGTAAAGTGTCAATCTGTAAAGATGTGTACATAGTTGTTGAGATCAGGCATGCTCCAGTCTACCCAGCTGTAAATGGGTAACTCACCCTAGTCCTAAGTTAGGGAAGGCAAAGGCAGCTGTAAACCGTAGTTTCCCTCTAAGGCTCCAGGGGAAGCAGGCCCTAAACTTGGTCACTTCAACCGACGCAGGATGGTGTAGATATGGGTAGAAGTGTAGAGTGTGTTTAACGCGAATGGTGTACTGTTCGTGTTCTGACCAATCTAAACACTCATTCACTTGTGTCTACAAGGCACCAATGCAGACTGCTGGAATCTTTGTTTACACAGTTTATTGAGACGCACACACTTGGACATAACGAGTAAATCATGGGTAGGTTGACATATCAATTTGCAGCCATACATAGTAGATCCTATGTCATGACACATTCATAAATCATAGGTAGTACATCAATATCTTCCAATGTCATGATACATAATGGCCGCATCCCCTATCTGACTAAGCGCGTCAGTGAAGGCGGATCGGTAACTAAAGTTGCTTTATGTTCACAGTTTATCATATTGTGAAACCACGATAAGGGGTTTCTATCAAAATTGAGATCTCCTTGCCACTGTCCGAATAATAAGATACATACCCCGTTCTTTGGACAGTGATTCAAAAATACGATGACAGGAATGTAATATGGCCGCCTTCCTGAGTTGTCACTCACTCGCTCACAGGAGGATATATATATAAGCCAAAGTTACTTTGCAATACAGATGCATAATTTCTTAAAGTTCCTCCATACAGATCTACCGTAACCCAGTTACCTCACGTAGACATAATTACAGTATGGAGCCCGTCATCTCCGTCGATACAAACTTGACCCTAGCGTTGCGAAGCACAAAATTCCAGCTAGGCCTAACCGACCTGAGATCATCAAAACAGGGACTGGAATTACCTGGAGTCCGAATCATACATGGTACCGTACATTAGGAAAGTCTCTAACACAACTCTAGTAGAGACACAATCTCCTATAGAAGAAAAACTACTTCGTAAATCATTTTTACTGAAGAATATACCAGCCCTGGAAAAATGCGTACCCGCCATTGTCACGGTACATCGGAACTCATCACGAGTAGAGAAGGCAACTCCTACTTCCGCTAGAGCGGTGTAACAAGAATATAGTCCTGCCTACCCATCCAAAATATACAATATAGGACTGATTCTACTTGTACTAATAATATGTAATACATATGAATTCAGGCCATAAACATAATAAGCAAATTAATCTATTTTCTGGCCCTAAGAAATAGGTACGGACATGGGTGTCATATCCATGCGCCGAATTAATATCAAGAACGATTACTCCTATAATCAAAAGGGTAAAACAATTATGGATTATCTAGCCTTCCCCATAGACAGCATTTTCATACACAAATGAATGAATGTCTATATCTTTTCCATATTAAATAGCCATATCGATTTTTGTAATATGTGCGTCAAAATATGCACGCAACAGATTACCACACCCCTCGGGAAAAAAAAAATGGTACTTTTTTTTTTTTTTGAAATACATCTAGGAGCAACATACAATAGGCTCACAACGCACCAATAACAATGCGCAGATGATAAGCATAAGTTTTCTGACCTTAGAGAAAGTACTTCTCTAAGTATAAATATTTCCAGAGAGGTGTCACCAACGCATACTACAATATTAGCAATGACACAATTTGTACATTAGTTTATACATAAATTTCATCTAAGATATTGTTACGCACAAATAATTACTTTTTCCAAAGTCTTTGTATGATCATTTTTTGTATGTATGATCATTTTTTGACTGAAATGTGTATTATGTTTTTTTACGGTCAAAGGGACATAATCCGAGTTATTGAGACTACAATTTTTTAGGAGTTTGCCTTCTCTTTTAGGACACTTTATACTATCATCTAGAGGTTCGTCATTTTGTCGCCTTTTTGCTCGCCTGTGTGATTCAAAATGGAGAGGTACTTTGACTAGGATTAAGTCACCGGTATCTTTATACCTGAACTAGTTATATATATATATGGGTCGCTCTAGACCAACAAGACTATTGTCTGTGTTCCAGGATTCGTTATATCAGAGATCACGTCCAAGTCAGATGGTTAGACTTAGGAAGGTTATAAAGGTCGAGCTGACCTGTAATCCATGTATGCTATTCACGTGCAGACAGTAAACGGACTTATTGTATACATCTGATCTGCTAGCATCAGAAAGGGAGCATTTATTATTGTCTATGAACATTGAAGATCTGCAGCTGACACTGTTGCAGAAGTTATATATATATTATTTATACAGCTTCACGGACCAGAACTTTAGGATATCGAACATACAGAAGCTATCTGTTTACAATACAACTATTGAGTATTGAATCCTAGATGACTATCGGCTAATATGATTTGAATGCTGAACTCGTTGAACTATGTTGATGTCATAAATATCATGACTGTTTTTGTGGCGTGCAATAAATGGTAAAAATTATACAACGAAGTTACCATTTCTATGACTCTACACATCATGTTGCCTGTGTTGTACCCTGTGAACTGGAGACAACCTAATACTACACGGTATTCTACTCCGGTTAACTTTAGAAATTTTCACAAAGGTAATCGGTATAGAGGAAAATATTTTTCTCAGAGACCTCAATACCAGGATAATAGAGGTTCTCAACAGCATAGAGATTGTAATGACAGTTATGGAAACTGGAACTCAAACCAGGATAAAAATTACAGTAGGGACGTTAATGATAATTGCAGAGGCAATAATGGTCGCGGTAGATCGCAACATAAGAGAAAAAGATATCAACAGACAAACTCTGTTCAACAAGAATCTCAGGGAGTAGATAAGCAGGTTAATAATGATAAGGACCATAATGCTATCGGATGCTCATCTTTTGATTTTGGTAGGGCAAATAATTGTATCCAATGCAGTACTTTATTTGATCCGAAGACCGTTAGTACTCTAAGCTGTGGTCATCCTTTGCCCGCTCTTCCTGCTAATGTTGCTCATGATGGGAGAGGTTCTCTTATATTACATAAGGGGCTTGTAAATAGTAATCCAGTCTCGGTGTTGTTTGATTCTGGATGTACTACTGTCGGTGTTAGGCAATCTCTTGTAGATCCATCCTGTGCTACAGGAAAGGTCATCAAATGTGTCACATTTAGTGGCACGTTGGAAAAGTATCCTACTGCTATAATACATATTGCTACTCCTTTCTTCACGGGAGAGGTCCACGCGTGTCTACTTCCAAATCCTATTGCGGACCTTATTATTGGTCGTATTCACGGAGTTAGGGAATGTACCCCACAGCAGATTGCTGTTTGGGAAGAGCAAAACATTGAAGCTACCAATGCGGTGGTCACAAGAGCACATGCTCTGGATCCACCTCAAACTTCATTAACTAATAATGATGAAGTAAATGACCAAGATAGTCACTTGACTATTACACGTGACTCATTTATCAAATTGCAAGAAGAAGATCCTTCTTTACAAAAATTCTTCATTCTAGCAAAAAAAAGGTGATCCTAATCAAAATACTAATAGAAAGTCTTGGATTTCTATGAAGAACGGCGTACTTGTACGTATGGTACAAGACTCGACTACGTCCACTCATTCACAAATTCTTGTGCCTAAGAGCATGAGATTGCAAATATTGCAACATGCTCATGACTCGCAATGTGCTGGACATATGGGTTTTTCCCGTACAAAGTCGAGGGTTCTTGCGGCTTTCTTTTGGCCATTTGTGAGCAAGGACATACGAATGTACTGTCGCTCTTGCAAAGTATGTCAGGAGGTCAAATCTAAAGGACCACGACATGCTGCGCCTATCCAGGCTGCTGACATTCCTATTCGCCCTTTTCAAAAAATGGCAATAGATATTATCGGTCCTTTTAGAATTAAGTCGGCTAGAGGACATCAATTTATTCTTACATGTGTCGATATGTGCACACGTTGGCCAGAGGCAATACCTCTCAAGAGCATCTCAACTGCTGATATCGCAGACGCTCTTTGGCTGATATTTTCTCGCTTGGGTTTTCCCGGAGAAATATTGTCAGACCATGGCACTCAACTTATATCAGACACTATGTCACAGGTAATGTCTATGCTACACATTAAAAGGTCTCTCAGCAGTATCTATCACCCAATGTCTAATGGGTTGGTCGAACGTTTAAATAGGACTCTGAAAACTTTACTTGGTAAAATAACTGAGGATCATCCTCAGGATTGGGACAGGGTCTTACCCGCGGCTCTCTTTGCATATAGAGAGGTCCCCAATGAACATACGGGGTTTTCCCCTTTTGAACTTGTCTTTGGCGCGCAACCGCGCGGCCCTATGTCTTTACTTCACGATCTAATCACTGCCGATAATATTAGCGATGAAACTCAATCTTCTTATGAGTACGTCATTGCTCTTAGGCAAAAGATCATCGAGGCATGCAAACTAGCAACTTCATCTTCCGAATTTGCTAAAGAAAAGGCAAGGCAGTTTGCAAATAAGAATAGATGTCTACGACAACTTTGTCCAGGTGACAAAGCTCTCGTTCTACTTCCTTCAAGGGAGAACAGACTTCTAATTGCATGGAAAGGTCCATATGCAATAGTCTCCAAAATTTCTGATGTCGACTATGTTGTCGATATTGATGGAAAGCATAAAACTTTCCACATAAATATGCTCACGGAATTTTATGAAAGACCTGACTATTTGCAGCCTATTTTCCAGGCAACGGACAATTCTCAAGCACCTCATGGTCAGTACTCATCTCTGTCAGTTATACAGGATGAGGAAACTACTTTTTCTGATGTCAATCTTCCTCTTTCTATGGTCCCACTTTATTCTACGGAATCTTGGAAAAACGTGACCGTTTCTCCAAATCTTTCCGCTGAGGAACATCGACAAATTTCTTCGATGTTGCAAACATTTCAGGATGTTCTTACAGACATCCCGGGACACACACATGTCATTGAACATGACATTGTGCTAACTGATCACAATCCTATCAGAGTCAGACCCTATCCAATACCTATCCATTTCCAGTCTCAAGTCGAAAAAGAATTGGATGAAATGATACGTTTGGAAATCATTGAGCCATCCACTTCAGCATACTCTTCGTCTATGGTTATTGTTCGAAAGAAGGATAATAACATTCGCATTTGCGTAGATTATCGCAAATTGAACCAAGTTACGAAGTTCGATGCTGAACCTATGCCTTCATTAGAAGAGCTACTCAATAAACTTTCTAATTCTAGATTCTTTACCAAACTAGATTTGTCTAAAGGTTATTGGCAAGTCCCGCTAACTGAACGTGCCAAACCTTTTACAGCTTTTTCTACACCTAGGGTTTTATTCCAATGGAATTTCATGCCTTTTGGTCTTATGAACGCCCCTGCTACATTCGTACGCATGATGCGGCGAATTCTCGCATATCGTACAGATGTCATAGCATACCTAGATGATATCTGTCTATTCAGTGATGCCTGGGAAGATCACTATTTGGGTTTATACGAATTACTGTCTACTCTTCGCGAGTATAACTTGACTGCAAAACCCTCTAAAGCCTTTATAGGATTTAGTGAGATTTCTTTCCTAGGTCATCGTGTTGGTCATGGTCTTTTAAAGACAGAGGACCACAATGTGTCAAAAATACTTAACATTTCGGTCCCTAAGACGAAGAAACAAGTAAGGAGTCTATTAGGTTTGATCCAATTCTACGGACGATTCATTCCGAATCTGTCCTCCATTATGGCACCGCTTTCTACTTTATTGAAGAAAGGGTCGCCTAATCTGATCCGCTGGTCTAAAGAATGTCAATCCTCATTGGACCAGGTTAAAGCCCTATTTTCATCTCCACCTATTCTTAGGTTACCTACTATTGAGAAGACTTTTGTTCTTCGAAGTGACGCCTCGTCAACTGGGATTGGGGCGGCACTAATGCAGGAGTATTCTGATACTCTGCATCCGGTGATGTATATCTCTAGGAAATTAAATGCGGCAGAAAAGAATTACTCGGTTTTAGACCGTGAGTTATTGGCTATGGTATGGTCTATTCTGAAGTTACAAAGATTTCTTCTAGGCGCACATTTCATTGTGGAAACCGACCAGAAAGCGCTTACTGCTATTCAGAGCAAAAACTTGAAGAGCTCGAGGTCCACTCGTTATGCCATAGCTCTTCAACCATTTCATTTCTCGGTTCGAGCTATCCGTGGTTCGGATAATGTGATGGCAGACATTCTGTCCAGATGCCCACACGATTCCACATGATTCTTCTGTCATATATATATATATTTCCTGATATACAGTCCAATATTATAATGACATGTTAGTAGATTTTTTTCTCACTTTTTTGAGGGAAATTTATAACATTGTACCATGTAATTATCTAAGAAGGCTTAGTTAGTGATATACGGGCCAAAAGATCACTCGGCCACATTTACATAATATATTTGCATAATTGTATTAAGAGATTTACCAGTTGTCTTTAAGATTTGTGTTATTGATATTTTCGCAGCACATCATTGAAGTCTGCGACATTATGTCCATTGTGGAACTTTGAGGATATCAAGTCCTGTCCTAGATTGGGAGCGGATGATGTCCACATCTTCTTCTATTGAATGTTTTATGTCAACGAAGATCAACACATGTATTACTTATTAATTACTGTTGCTTTATATAATGTAATAATATAGTGCGGTATATTAGTAAATTACACCGCTATTTGCAACACATTGTATGATATCATAATAATATATTTAATTTCATATATTGGTATGAGAATAATTTGACTTTTATTATGATGTTGCCATCAATGTGGCGTGTGTTGGTGGCACCTTCCTGGAATATATAAGCGTATACTTAGATAAATTTTTTCTCTAAGGATCTGAGATATGATCTCAGTTTCGCTCCAAGTGTTGAGCTATTTTGTTAGGTATATATCCGCGCATCATACGTGCGTTAGGAGCCTAGATTTTTTCGGCTCCAGGATTTTAAAAAAAAATGTTTCATTTTTTTTTTCCCGGGAGGGTGCGGTAATGTTACGCACAAATAATTACTTTTTCCAAAGTCTTTGTATGATCATTTTTTGTATGTATGATCATTTTTTGACTGAAATGTGTATTATGTTTTTTTACGGTCAAAGGGACATAATCCGAGTTATTGAGACTACAATTTTTTAGGAGTTTGCCTTCTCTTGTATAGAGACACGTTCGGTCTATAATTTCTTGAACGAAGCGTGACCATATCTCCTTATTTGGTAGTATCAGTCAACTATGGTAGATGTCTGAAAATCTGTCTTAACGCTTCTGTTCATGACCATAAAAGGCGCGACTGTGTAAGACTTTTATCTCGAATGTTCTTAAAATTGCTTTGTGTGAATTGATACTCACGTAGATGAGTTCTGCGCATGTCAAAAACTGGGAGTTCGTTCTGTGTCTTCCGCCCAGCTGGGCAGTTAAGAAATGGTCTGAGTAGCGAGCAGACGCGACCTGCGTCTTGTGATTCTCTGAGGGAAATACTTTGTCTTTGTGAGTTAGTTAGCTAACTAGACTATTTCCCAGTATTATTCAAGCCTGCCTGGAGGCATATGTTCATGGTTGATTTTCCGAAATAAGGTAATTCCTCTTGTATCGAACTTTATGCTATCATCTAGAGGTTCTTCATTTTGTCGCCTTTTTGCTCGCCTGTGTGATTCAAAATGGAGAGGTACTTTGACTAGGATTAAGTCACCGGTATCTTTATACCTGAACTAGTTATATATATATGGGTCGCTCTAGACCAACAAGACTATTGTCTGTGTTCCAGGATTCGTTATATCAGAGATCACGTCCAAGTCAGATGGTTAGACTTAGGAAGGTTATAAAGGTCGAGCTGACCTGTAATCCATGTATGCTATTCACGTGCAGACAGTAAACGGACTTATTGTATACATCTGATCTGCTAGCATCAGAAAGGGAGCATTTATTATTGTCTATGAACATTGAAGATCTGCAGCTGACACTGTTGCAGAAGTTATATATATATTATTTATACAGCTTCACGGACCAGAACTTTAGGATATCGAACATACAGAAGCTATCTGTTTACAATACAACTATTGAGTATTGAATCCTAGATGACTATCGGCTAATATGATTTGAATGCTGAACTCGTTGAACTATGTTGATGTCATAAATATCATGACTGTTTTTGTGGCGTGCAATAAATGGTAAAAATTATACAACGAAGTTACCATTTCTATGACTCTACACATCATGTTGCCTGTGTTGTACCCTGTGAACTACTCTACTGCAACATACACAGCAACATTATAAACCAGATAAGACACCCACATCTTGCACGTTAATACCTGGTGTCGATAGGGGTGGTAATTTGATGTCATCCTAAATCCACCCTTATCAGATATCTTAACATCATGATCATCAAAGACGAAAAAACATTGAAAAATCAGCGGTGAATACATATCAATGAACCGCTAAGTAGTGTTACAATCAATATATGATATTACATATGTGTACACATTTCAACGTAGGAACAACTGTATCAAAGTTGTATAACAGTTATGAATCATGTGGGCATCTAGACAAAATATCTGCCATCACATTTTCTGACCCACGGATAGCTCGCACCGAAAAATGAAATGGCTGCAGAGCAATCGCGTAACGCGTTGATCTCGCGCTCTTCAGATTTTTACTCTGAATAGCCGTAAGAGCTTTCTGGTCAGTTTCCACAATGAAATGCGCGCCAAGGAGAAATCTTTGCAGTTTAAGGATTGACCAAACCATAGCCAATAATTCACGGTCTAGGACCGAGTAATTCTTCTCTGCGGCATTTAATTTACGAGAAATATACATCACAGGATGCAGAGTTCCAGAGTACTCTTGCATTAGTGCTGCTCCAATCCCGGTGGAAGAAGCGTCACTACGAAGAATAAATGTCTTATCCTTAGAAGGCAATACTAGGATAGGTGAAGTAGAAAACATAGTTTTAACCTTATCCAAAGAGGATTGACATTCTTGAGCCCAATGGACTACATTAGGAGACCCTTTCTTTAGCAAGGAAGAAAGAGGTGACATAATGGAGGACAGATTCGGAATGAATCGTCCATAAAATTGTATTAGACCTAAGAGACTTCGAACTTGCTTTTTAGTCTTAGGAATAGAAATGTTAAGTATCTTACTTGTATTATGGTCTTCTGTTTTTAGGAACCCATGACCAACACGGTGTCCTAAGAAAGATATTTCGCTAAAACCAATACATGCTTTCGATGGTTTCGCTGTCAGGTTATGCTCGCGTAAGATAGACAATAGTTCATTTATCTTATTATAGTGATCGTTCCAAGTATCACTGAAAAGACAGATGTCATCAAGATACGCAATGACATCTGAGCGATGAGATAGGATTCGACGCATCATGCGTACGAATGTTGCAGGGGCGTTCATAAGACCGAAAGGCATGAAATTCCATTGGAATAGACCCCTAGGCGTCGAAAAAGCAGTAAACGGTTTGGCGTGTTCGGATAATGGAACTTGCCAATATCCCTTAGACAAATCGAGTTTAGTAAAGAAATGAGAATTCGATAGTCTCGTAAGTAGCTCTTCTAGTAAAGGCATAGGTTCAGCATCAAATTTAGTCACTTGGTTCAATTTGCGATAATCCACGCAAAGACGTATGTTATTGTCTTTTTTTCGTACAATAACCATCGGCGAAGAATATGCTGATGTGCATGGTTCAATAATTTTTAACTCTATCATCTCATCCAACTCTTTCTCTACCTGTGCTTGAAAATGTATCGGGATAGGATACGGTCTGACTCTTATAGGACTATGGTCAGTAAGAATAATGTCATGTTAAATGACATCAGTTTGACCAGGAATGTCAGTAAGGACATCCTGAAATTGTTCTAATATAGTAGAAACTTGTTTCTGCTCTCCTGGAGATAATTCTGGAGAAATTGCAACATCTTTCCATGATTCATTAGAGTGAAGAGGAATCATTGGAAAAGGTAAATTTACATCCGAGAAACTCGTTTCCTCATCCTGTATTACTGACAGAGATGAGTACTGTCCATGTTGGACTGGAAAATTGTCCGTTGCCTGGAAAACAGGTTGTAAATAATCCGGACGTTCATGGAATTCCGTGAGCATGTTGATGTGGAAGGTTTTACGCTTCCCGTCAATATCGACGATATAGTCAACATCGGAAACTTTTGATATTATATCGTACGGACCTTTCCAAGAAATAAGAAGTCTATTTTCCCTACAAGGTAGCAAGACGAATGCTTTGTCACCTGGACAAAGTTGTCGCAAGCATCTCTTTTTATTGGCAAAATCCCTTGCCTTCTGTTTTGCAAACTCAGAAGAAGCAGTTGCCAATTTGCATGCTTCAATAATCTTGTGTCTAAGTGCGATGACATATTCATAAGAGGATTTTGTGTCATCGACAATATTATCAGCAGTTATAAGATCATGAAGTAAGGACATAGGACCTCGCGGTTTCGCGCCAAAGACAAGTTCAAAGGGAGAAAATCCTGTATGTTCGTTGGCGACCTCTCTATATGCAAAGAGAGCCGCGGGTAAAACCCTATCCCAATCCTGTGGATGATCTTCTGTTATCTTACCTAGTAGGTTTTTCAGAGTTCTATTCAGACGTTCCACCATCCCATTGGACAAAGGATGATAAATACTACTCAGCGATCTCTCTATCTTAAGGGTCGACATTACTTGAGACATGGTATCCGATATGAGTTGGGTACCATGGTCGGATAATATTTCTGCTGGAAATCCCAGACGAGAAAATATTAACCAAAGAGCATCTGCGACATCAGCAGTAGTTATGCTCTTTAGAGGAACAGCCTCCGGCCAACGTGTGCACATATCAACACACGTCAAAATAAATTGGTGTCCTCTAGCAGACTTTATCTTAAATGGACCAATGATGTCTATCGCCATTTTTTGAAATGGTCGAATTGGAATGTCTGCAGCCTGAATAGGTGCATCATGGCGTGGACCTCTGGATTTAATCTCTTGACATACTTTACAAGATCGACAATAGATTCGTATGTCCTTATTCACAGCAGGCCAAAAGAAAGATTGAAGAACTCTAGCTTTAGTACGGGAAAAACCCATATGTCCAGCACACTGCGAATCATGAGCGTGCTGTAAGATTTTAACTCTCATATTTTTAGGCACAAGGATTTGAGAATGAATGGACTTAGCGGAGTCTTGTACCATACGTACAAGTACGCCATTCTTCATCGTAATCCAAGATTTACGATTTGTATCCTTATTCGGATCACCTTTTGTTGCCAGAGTAAAGAATTTCTTTAGAGTAGGATCATCTTTCTGCTGTTTTATAAAAGAATCATGGGAAATCTCCAAGGGATCATCTTGGATCTGCCACTGATTATATTCAGAATGTGAAGATTGCGGCATATTAAGAGCTTGAGCCCTAGTGATTACTGCATTAGCAGATTGCATATTAACATTTTCCCAATTAGAAATTTGCTGTGGAGTGCATTCTTTCACTCCATGAATGCGACCGATGATAAGATCAGCGATCGGATTCGGCAAGAGACATGCTTGCACCTCTCCTGTAAAGAAAGGCGTAGCAATATTGATAATGGCAGTGGAGTACTTCTCCAATGTGCCACCAAATGTTACACATTTGACTATATTGCCTGTAGCTCGAGAAGGATTTACGAGTGATTGCCTCACTCCGATGGTAGTGCACCCCGAATCGAAAAGAATTGATACCGGAGTACCATCTATTAGGCCCCTATTAAAGACAAGAGCACCCCTTCCATTATGCGCGATTGATGCATGGAGCGCGGGAAGCGGGTGACCGCAGCTTAAAGTAGAAACTGTGGTTGGGTCGAATAATGTTTTGCATTGCGAACACTGAGATGCTCTAGCAAAATCGAAAGCGGAATTTGCTACACTGTTGGAGTCTTTTTTATCATTATTCTGATTATCGGTGTCGTGGAACTCCTGTTGTGCAGAGTTAGCCTGGTAATAAGATTTACCATGTCTTTTGTGTTGTGATCTACCTCGGTTATAATTGTCTCTATAATTATTATTGCCTCTGTTATAACCCCTATTTGGGTTTGAATCATAATATTCATGATCATAATCATCACGCTCATTATACTGAGTATCCCTGTAATATTGATTTTTTGTCTCCATGAAGCACTTGGGTAGTTCCTATAGCTACTCCCTTTTCGAGAATTTCTAAAATTATGGGTACCCCTCGCGTGTCGAGGACTATCAGCTCGATTCCAGTTCTTCGAAGAAGAACCCTGATTTGAGTGGTTATCTTGGTTTTGATGCTTATTCCAATTAACCTTTTTATCAAATTTATTTTTAGCTCCTTGGAATTTGTGTGAGTAATTCTGATTATATTCTGTTGCCGAAGCAACTGGCATACTCTCTTTAATGTTAGAGTTACTAAGAATCATGTCAGGGTGTGCCGTGGCATACTGGTCACAATATTCTTCCATTTGCTTTAATGTACTAGGTTTACGCTCATGTAAGAACTCTAGGAATGATTTATTTACCGAAGACATGACCTTGTCTCTTAGCAATAAATCCGTAAGACCATCAAATGTTTTCTCTGTTTTGGATAATTCAATCCATCGTGAAAGTGTAATTCGTGCTTTTGAGATGAATTCTGAGAATTCTACACCTACCTCAGGTCTCATTGTTTTAAACAAAAGACGATAACCTTCCTCAGACAGCTGATATCTCTTTATCAAAGCTGCCCTAACAGCATCATAATTATCCTTGTCGGCCTCTTCAACGAAATATAACTTACTCAGAGACTCCCCTTTTAGATTTTCAGACAACTGATTCACATACTGTGATTTGTCAACATTATGAGCACGACAAGCACGTTCAAATCTATCAAGCCAGAATGCTATATCATCACTGGCAGAGTTGAACGCTGGTACCTTGACCTTGTACACAAAGGGTTTACCATTACCACCAGATGCCTGATTAACATTACTCATACATGTCAATTTCAATTTCTCTAATTCAAACTCATGTTCTCTTATTGCTTTTCTCTCTTCAGCTTCTCTATCTAATCTTTTCTGTTCTGCAGCAGCTTCTAATTTCTTTTGTTCTGCAGCAACTTCTAATTTTTTTTGTTCAGCTGCAGCAGCAGCAGCAGCTTCTAATTTCTTCTGTTCTGCATCAAATCTCCTTTCCTCCACTTGCATCTGCAATTTCTTTAGTTCAGCAGCAGTATCAGCTTCTTTTTCTAATCTTTTTTCTTCAGCCAGAGCTTTTCTCTCTTCAGCAGCAGCTTCTCTTTCTAATTCAGCCAAGTTTTTCTCTTCAGCCAGAGTTTTTCTCTCTTCTGCAGCAGCTTTTTTTTCTTCAGCAGCAGCTTTTCTCTCCTCTGCAGCTAATGCTTTGTCATATTGAGCAACAGCCCATTGTTCTAAGTCTTTCCCAGTCTTATCAAGGGATTTTCCTTGTGCAATAAAGTAATCTAATGTAGACATTTTGTCTTCTTAAATCAGAAACCTGAAAAAGTAAATAAATTACCTTATTTCACTTTAATGGGAGACAAGTCTATACCATAGACTTAGTCTTAGTGAAAAAATTGAGTACCTGTGGAAAACAATAATTGTCTATCTCAAATACTGTGGGAGACAAGCCTTACAAAGGCCTTGTATACCTTAATGTAATCAATGATCACTTGAGTACCTGTGGAAAATAATATTTCTTATTCCAATCACTTTGGGAGACAAGCCTTACAAAGGTCTTGTATAACTTAATGTAATCAATGATCACTTGAGTACCTGTGGAAAATAATATTTCTTATTCCAATCACTTTGGGAGACAAGCCTTACAAAGGTCTTGTACACTTTGTTTTATAACAATAATAATCATAAAGTACTGATCTGTACTATACTATAAGTGTATACAACTATACCTCCTATGTCATATGTCAACTAAAGACATTACAAAGGACAAACAAGAAAAGACAATCTGAAAACATTTGCAGAGATCAAATTAAATTAACTAGGAGAAATGAAAAAAAAATGATCACAGAATCTGTGTTGATAACTGCAATAAGATAACAAGACAAGTAACGCCACAGTGTATAAACATAAGGGTGTAAAGAACTGAAATGAAAGGAAAGATGAGACCTACAATTATACAAACAAATCAAACAAAAATAAAGAACAGAAAAAATGTTACAAATACAAATATGAACACGGTCGTCACAACTAACCAAATATCTGCAAACTATGTTGCATGCAAATTTCAATTAAGAAATTGCTCCCTATAGAACGCCAGAACAAGACCAATATCACTTGGTATTTCCTGTTCTAGTCACCTCCCATCCAGGCCCGCAAAGACATAACAATCACACATATAAACAAATAATATATAAACATAAATATATATAAATCATCAATGTGTGTATCATATCATGCAATGTGTTGTAGTTGCAATGTATAGTACTGTATGCTCAGTTTTAATAAATTAGACTACCACTTTATTGAGTAATAGATTTGCATTCTAACTATTACACTGTCCAATTTTTTTGAGCACATTAGAAGATCCACCGATGAAATTTGCACTTTATGTTCAACAATGCTCTTGTATTACAGCAGGATAAACAATCACTGGTTTAGAACACTGAGTGTATTGTGCCAAATGTCAACAAGTGCTGTCCCAGATATTGCTACACTTGTCAGAACAGGTCAAGCTGACATTGATTGTATAGCTGTCCTACTGGTGTTGATGTGGTCAAACAAATGTTCTTGTAACTGTAAAATGTGATTCTCAACACAAGACTGCGTAGGCTGGACCCAGGGATCTGGCTCACCACTGTAAAGTTTCATGTCCACTGTACTGTAAAGTGTCAATCTGTAAAGATGTGTACATAGTTGTTGAGATCAGGCATGCTCCAGTCTACCCAGCTGTAAATGGGTAACTCACCCTAGTCCTAAGTTAGGGAAGGCAAAGGCAGCTGTAAACAGTAGTTTCCCTCTAAGGCTCCAGGGGAAGCAGGCCCTAAACTTGGTCACTTCAACCGACGCAGGATGGTGTAGATATGGGTAGAAGTGTAGAGTGTGTTTAACGCGAATGGTGTACTGTTCGTGTTCTGACCAATCTAAACACTCATTCACTTGTGTCTACAAGGCACCAATGCAGACTGCTGGAATCTTTGTTTACACAGTTTATTGAGACGCACACACTGGGACATAACGAGTAAATCATGGGTAGGTTGACATATCAATTTGCAGGCATACATAGTAGATCCTATGTCATGACACATTCATAAATCATAGGTAGTACATCAATATCTTCCAATGTCATGATACATAATGGCCGCATCCCCTATCTGACTAAGCGCGTCAGTGAAGGCGGATCGGTAACTAAAGTTGCTTTATGTTCACAGTTTATCATATTGTGAAACCACGATAAGGGGTTTCTATCAAAATTGAGATCTCCTTGCCACTGTCCGAATAATAAGATACATGCCCCGTTCTTTGGACAGTGATTCAAAAATACGATGACAGGAATGTAATATGGCCGCCTTCCTGAGTTGTCACTCACTCGCTCACAGGAGGATATATATATATAAGCCAAAGTTACTTTGCAATACAGATGCATAATTTCTTAAAGTTCCTCCATACAGATCTACCGTAACCCAGTTACCTCACGTAGACATAATTACAGTATGGAGCCCGTCATCTCCGTCGATACAAACTTGACCCTAGCGTTGCGAAGCACAAAATTCCAGCTAGGCCTAACCGACCTGAGATCATCAAAACAGGGACTGGAATTACCTGGAGTCCGAATCATACATGGTACCGTACATTAGGAAAGTCTCTAACACAACTCTAGTAGAGACACAATCTCCTATAGAAGAAAAACTACTTCGTAAATCATTTTTACTGAAGAATATACCAGCCCTGGAAAAATGCGTACCCGCCATTGTCACGGTACATCGGAACTCATCACGACTAGACAAGACAACTCCTACTTCCGCTAGAGCGGTGTAACAAGAATATAGTCCTGCCTACCCATCCAAAATATACAATATAGGACTGATTCTACTTGTACTAATAATATGTAATACATATGAATTCAGGCCATAAACATAATAAGCAAATTAATCTATTTTCTGGCCCTAAGAAATAGGTACGGACATGGGTGTCATATCCATGCGCCGAATTAATATCAAGAACGATTACTCCTATAATCAAAAGGGTAAAACAATTATGGATTATCTAGCCTTCCCCATAGACAGCATTTTCATACACAAATGAATGAATGTCTATATCTTTTCCATATTAAATAGCCATATCGATTTTTGTAACATGTGCGTCAAAATATGCACGCAACAAACATCTTGTTGGAATGTTTCTGCAGCTGCTTTCTGGCTATAATTTGTTGCGTTTATTCTCATAATTTTCGCCTTTTTTGTGTTCCGATGAGTTTGCCTAAATCGTGTTGTATCCCTGTTGGAAAGGTAGTATTCAGTCAATCTTATAAAGATAATACGTTTATCACTGCTGCAGGGTTTAATACATTCCATTATTTCTGTAACTTATAAAGGATCCCGTTACACGCCCATTGAGGCATATTGGGAATATGGTGTTAGGCCCGTATTTTCTTGACCATCGGCACACTAGGGGTGATGTGGTCAGCATCACGCCGGCCGCCTTAACCTACCCAGAGTTGCTCTGGTACCCATTTTTGAGGCTGGGTCGACCCCGGAGCCGTTTGCGGTCTAAAAAATCCCACCTCAACTGGGGATCGAACCATGGACCACCGAGCTAGGAAGCCAGTGCACTAACCACTTATGGAAGAACGTAATAAGATTAAAATTATTAAATTACTGTATTCAGTCAATCAATCAATCAGTCAATACCCTTCAGCCCCGCAAGCATCAAAAGTCTTCAACAATCACATGCCAAGTCCTCCTGTCACGTGCCATCAGCTCGAGTTCTTTCCACGCTTTCCTCATCATTTTCACTTCTGTCTCAAGCTCTCTTCTCCGTGTATGTTTTCGTCTAACTCTGCCTCTCTTGAGGAATTCCAGAACAAGGACTGCCTTGTAATGCTATCAACAGGTTTCCTCAATGTGTGTCCTATCCACCTCCAGCGTCTTCTTCTCATCTCTTGTTCCACTGGTACTTTTCTAAATCTTATCATCAGTTCCACTTTGGTGACCGTGACGTACCATTCTAATCCTTCTAATGTACGCAAGCATCCATTTATGAAAATCTGTATCTTTTTGGTAAGAGTTTAAATCAGTACAGTTGGAGGAGCAGACAGTATTATCAGAGTAAGAATACATAAGGCTAGAGGAACTTTAATTGCATTTAGAAACAAAAAGAAATAAAGTCTAATGCAAAAAAATACGTTTTCAACTGAAATGTCAAGACAGTTATATTGTATGGTTCTGAACACGAAGAACAACACATATACAACCAAAACGTTACAGACTTTCATTAATAGGTGCTAGTATAGAATAGAGGAATTGAAAGGATGTAACAAGATCTAAGATCCCTCATTAGAACTGATGACAAAAACCAGCATAGTGGTCGTGAAAGAAGTGGGGATAAGACGTTGGCTTTGTATAGGACATACATTGAGGAAACCTGTTGATTGGATTACAATGCAGTCTGTACTCTGGAACTCACAAGGAAGGAGAGAAAGAGGGATACTTCAAAACGCACGGAGAAGAGAACTGTAGAATACACGAAAGGAATAAAAATCATGGAATGGCCTTGAACGGATGGCACGGGACAGGAAAGTTTAAATAAATTAGTTGAAGGCATATTCTTCTCTGGGAACTGAGGGATGGTAATGATGATGATGTAAGGTTATTAAATACATTGCTGTTACTTGACAATTGGGTCATGTCACTCACGTCAGTCGGTACAAAGTCTTCACGAAGATGAAGAAGACTGTTAATTCAATCACTCACATCATTCAACTTATCCATTCTTTCTCCTTTAGGGGTCGGAGTGGCTCAGAGATATGGCGTCCGACTCTAACGGTATCGGGTTTGCTCCAGCACAGGGAATATAAAAGATGAACCAGTGGTTCCTAATGGGTGGTGAGATCGGATGCATAGCATTCTCTGATAAGGGCGAAAAAATAGGAGTTCGCGTGGTCAAGTTGCGCACGTTAAAAATGCCTCGGCAGATGAAAATCGTAAAGAGTAGGCCATATGGCCGCTGCCTTGGCACAATTTGAAAAAACAAGTAGGAAATCTAACCGCCACAAAAATACTTATAGAATGTGTGATTCATGTATACATACACTTGGATCCTCGCTGGTGCTACGGAGTTCGTGCACTGTGCTGAGATCCTCCTAGTGGGATCTAAGGGAGGAGATCGGAGCACTTACGGAGTTGTCCGTGTGCAATGAATATGGTCTTCAAAATCAAAATTAAACCAATGAAGCATGCGCCGCCACTGCAGGTCACCCTGTTGTGGAAGCCTACGCCTTAGCCCTAGCTCTTGCAGCTTTGGTTTATGTTGCAATTCCTTTTACATGACGAGATTGCCACCTCCTTATATAACCTCTCATTAGTATCCTTCAATGACATAGTATCCTTCAATGACATAGTATCCTTCAATGACATAGTATCCTTCAATGACATAGTATCACTTACAGACGACATAAATAATTCAGAAACTTACGTAAAAAGGAATTAACTCCATGTGTCTTGGTAGATAGGGTGGGTTCATCTTTTTTGTTGAAATAAATAAACTCTTCACTTTTATAATACTACATGAAGTCTTCATTTTTGTAATACTGAGCAAATGCTATCACTTCTGCAAGAGTGTACAAATTCCGTCTAGTCTTGAACGACGATAACAATTTCATCACTTCTGTAAAGCTGAAGTTAGTCTTCACCTCTGTAAGACTTAAAGTTTCTCCTGAATTACTGAATGAATTTCATTACTCCCGTAACATCCCAGGAATTCTAATTAGACCTGTATATACCTGGAACAATTCCATTCTATATAGTGCTACAGGGTAATTTCAGTAATTTCAACCACTCCTGTATAACTGTAGAATTTTATTCACTCCGTTAAAATTTAATAATAAAGTTTAGACCCTCGTGTAAAGATGTATTCATTCAGGCAGTCCCGTAACACTGAAAAAAAAAAAAACTTCACTCATAAACTGCCGGATGACTTTTATTTAGTCTTGTATGAATCTCATTGAATTATACTCCGTAATTTTAAAACCGGATACATTTTATCACTAATTTAATGCTGGAAAAATCCCATCACTGGTGTGAGGTTAAGGAAGCATTGAACCAAATCTCGATCATTATTGATTGCTTACAAGATGCAGATACCTTTAAGACAATCTCAGAAATGATTGAATGAGGAAATCAGGAGGACCCCTCGACGACAGAGTATGGTATTGATTGAAAGGAGGCGTCGTCTGCACTCTCGCGAGTAGTGAGGGCTAGCTACAGCACGTTCCAGTTTGGTCCTGGATATCCTTCCAGAATCTAATCGTGTCCCCCACCTTCCAAGCATGTATTTAAAACGAGGTTATCTCGATGCGGGGGTTGGATAGGACGCACATTGGGAAAACCGGCTGGTAGCATAACAAGGCAGTTTTTTTTGAGTTTCCCAGGGTAAGAGAGATAGTGGAAGACCAAAAACACAGAGAAGGGAATTAGACTCAAAAATGAAGGGGATAAAGAAAACATGGATAGAATTAAAACGATAACACAGGATATGAACGTCTGATTTCTATTTAATGACGGCCTGGAGCTTTCATTGAATTCATGAAAACGTCTTTCTCCACGAGTTCTTTCGTGGTCACAATTCCTCAGGGCTGTCATTTTTGTTTACTTCTCAATCTTCTTCATGATCTTGTTCATGCTCTTCTTGTTCTTGTTCTTCTTGTTCTTCTTGTTCTTGTTCTTCTTGTTCTTGTTGTTCTTGTTGTTCTTGTTCATGCTCTTCTTGTTCTGGCTCTTCTTGTTCTTGTTCTTCTTGTTGTTCTTGTTCTTGTTGTTCTTGCTCTTCTTGTTCTTGTTCTTGCACTTCTTGTTCTTGTTCTTGTTGTTCTTGCTCTTCTTGTTCTTGTTCTTCTTCTTCTTGTTGTTCTTGTTCTTGCTCTTCTTGTTCTTGTTCTTCTTGTTCTTGCTCTTCTTGTTCTTGCTCTTCTTGTTCTTGCTCTTCTTGTTCTTGCTCTTCTTGTTCTTGCTCTTCTTGCTCTTCTTGTTCTTGTTCTTCTTGTTCTTGTTGTTCTTGTTCTTGTTGTTCTTGCTCTTCTTGTTCTTGCTCTTCTTGTTCTTGTTCTTGTTCTTCTTGTTCTTGCTCTTCTTGCTCTTCTTGTTCTTGTTGTTCTTGTTCTTGCTCTTCTTGCTCTTCTTGTTCTTGTTGTTCTTGTTCTTCTTGCTCTTCTTGTTCTTGTTCTTCTTGTTCTTGTTCTTCTTGCTCTTCTTGTTCTTGTTCTTCTTGCTCGTCTTGTTCTTGTTCTTGCTCTTGTTATTCTTGTTATTCTTGTTATTCTTGTTCTTGCTCTTGTTGTTCTTGTTCTTGTTGTTCTTGTTCTTGTTGTTCTTGTTCTTGTTCTTCTTGTTCTTGCTATTCTTGTTCTTGTTGTTCTTGTTCTTCTTGCTCTTCTTGTTCTTGTTCTTCTTGTTCTTGTTCTTCTTGCTCTTATTTTTCTTGTTCTTCTTGTTCTTGTTGTTCTTGTTCTTGCTCTTCTTGTTCTTGTTATTCTTGTTCTTCTTGTTCTTGTTGTTCTTGTTCTTGTTGTTCTTGTTCTTGTTGTTCTTGTTCTTGTTGTTCTCGTTCTTGTTCTTCTTGTTCTTGCTCTTCTTGTTCTTGTTGTTCTTGTTCTTCTTGTTCTTGCTCTTCTTGTTCTTGTTCTTCTTGTTCTTGCTCTTCTTATTCTTGTTGTTCTTGTTCTTCTTGTTCTTGCTCTTCTTGTTCTTGTTCTTCTTGTTCTTGCTCTTCTTGCTCTTGTTGTTCTTGTTCTTCTTGTTCTTCTTGCTCTTCTTGTTCTTGTTCTTCTTGTTCTTGTTCTTGTTGTTCTTGCTCCTCTTGTTCTTGTTCTTGCTCTTCTTGTTCTTGTTCTTCTTGTTCTTGCTTTTCTTGCTCTTCTTGTTCTTGTTCTTGCTCTTCTTTCTCTTCTTGTTCTTGTTCTTCTTGTTCTGTTTCTTCTTGCTCTTCTTGTTCTTGCTCTTCTTGCTCTTCTTGTTCTTCTAGTTCTTGTTCTTGCTCTTCTTGTTCTTGTTCTTCTTGTTCTTCTTGTTCTTGTTGTTCTTGTTCTTGTTGTTCTTGTTATTGCTCTTCTTGTTCTTCTGGTTCTTGCTCTTCTTGTTCTTCTTGTTCTTGTTCTTGCTCTTCTTGTTCTTGCTCTTGTTGTTCTTGTTCTTGTTATTCTTGTTCTTCTTGTTCTTGCTCTTCTTGTTCTTGCTCTTGTTCTTCTTGTTCTTGCTCTTCTTGTTCTTGTTCTTGTTCTTCTTATTCTTGTTCTTCTTGTTCTTCTTGTTCTTGATCTTGCTCTTCTTGTTCTTGCTCTTCTTGTTCTTGTTGTTCTTGTTCTTGTTGTTCTTGTTCTTCTTGTTCTTGCTCTTCTTGTTCTTGTTCTTCTTGTTCTTGTTCTTTCTCTTCTTGTTCTTGTTCTTGCTCTTCTTGTTCTTGCTCTTCTTGTTCTTGTTCTTCCTGTTCTTCTTGTTCTTGCTCTTCTTGTTCTTGTTCTTCTTGCTCTTCTTGTTCTTGTTCTGCTTGTTCTTGCTCTTCTTGCTCTTCTTGTTCTTGTTGTTCTTGTTCTTCTTGTTGTTCTTGTTCTTGTTGTTCTTGTTGTTCTTGCTCTTGTTCTTCTTGTTCTTGTTCTTCTTGTTCTTCTTGTTCTTGCTCTTCTTGTTCTTGTTCTTCTTGTTCTTGTTCTTCTTGTTCTTGTTGTTCTTGTTCTTGTTGTTCTTGTTCTTGCTCTTCTTGTTCTTGTTCTTGTTCTTCTTGTTCTTGCTCTTCTTGTTCTTGTTCTTGCTCTTCTTGTTCTTCTTGTTTTTGCTCTTCTTGTTCTTGTTGTTCTTGTTCTTCTTGTTCTTGCTCTTCTTGTTCTTGTTCTTGTTGTTCTTGTTGTTCTTGTTCTTCTTGTTCTTGCTCTTCTTGTTCTTGTTGTTCTTGTTCTTCTTGTTCTTGCTCTTCTTGTTCTTGTTCTTCTTGTTCTTCTTGTTCTTCTTGTTCTTGCTCTTCTTGTTCTTGTTCTTCTTGTTCTTGCTCTTCTTGTTCTTGTTGTTCTTGTTCTTCTTGTCTTGCTCTTCTTGTTCTTGTTCTTCTTGTTCTTGCTCTTCTTGTTCTTGTTCTTGCTCTTCTTGTTCTTGTTCTTCTTGTTTTTGCTCTTCTTGTTCTTGTTGTTCTTGTTGTTCTTGTTCTTGTTCTTCTTGTTCTTGTTCTTCTTGTTGTTCTTGTTCTTGTTGTTCTTGCTCTTCTTGTTCTTGTTCTTCTTGTTCTTCTTGTTCTTGCTCTTCTTGTTCTTGTTCTTCTTGTTCTTGCTCTTCTTGTTCTTGTTGTTCTTGTTCTTGCTCTTCTTGTTCTTGTTGTTTTTGTTCTTGCTCTTCTTGTTCTTGTTGTTCTTGTTCTTGCTCTTCTTGTTCTTCGCCCTCTTCCTTATTCTGTACTTTCTCATTTTATTTTGATTCAGTTTCTAGTACATAATGAAGGTCTATCTTCATAGCGGGCAAAGCTCATTCGCAGCATTCAAACATATATATAATTTTAACGATAATTATTAATGAAATAACAACCAGTAGCAGGTCACGAATTACTCAATCAATCAATCAATCAAACAGTCATCAGAACCTCTGATCTTCCAGTGAAGTACAGGTTTTCAACAAGAACACGTCATGCCGCCCTGTTCCGTGCCATCCATTCATAGTATTTCCATTTCTTCTGTATCCTTTTCATGTATGTTTCCAGTTTTCTTCTCCGTATGATTTTACTTTTATCTTGATCGTTTTCTTGTATCATGGGGATTCGAGAACAAAGTCTGCCTTGTAATGACTGAGTCTTTATTAGTTTTCTTCCCTTAAGCAGCATGTTGTCAAAACTATGTTGCTGGTCCCAATATACGAGGTATGTACTTAACTGACTCTCGCTGTGGTGCATCCTGTAGCAATGTCTTTTAATGATAAAGCTGCAAGTCTCATTAACAAGCTCACTTTAGTAGCCCCTCACGACGTGCATGATGGCAGTAATGTCTTCATTTTTTTTTGGTCTTGACAGCGACCCCTTGAACTACAATTGAATGTTCCAACTATAATGTAAACATCTAATGTTAATCTTACTGACTGAAAGTATAAGAGCTAATACTTTCGCGTTAAGTATTCGTAAGGGTACAAGAGGCACAACAAATTCTGGATACTTTTAAAAAGTTTTTTTTTATAATGAAGGTATCAGAGGAACACCGTCGTTTCATTCTAAGCTGACATCTTCATATCGAAGGTTGGCTGTAATGGATCTCCAACGTCTTCTGTCTCTTGTCTTGATGGTGCACTCTGATATACTCTTTCCTGTCCATCTCTTGATGTTATCTTCCCACTTATATCGCTGTCTTCATCTTGTAAGTTTTGCCTTAAACTCTTCCTTCTGATGTGGTTTTGAGCAATGTGTTATGTCTTTTTATATGACCAAAATAGTTTAGCTTTTTAACTTTTATCTCCTTCATTAATTCTATTTTCATGCCTAGAGTTTCTAGTACCTCTTTACTTGTGTTCTTCTATTTCCATAAAATGTGCACATTCTTCTATGTATCCACATCTCAAGGGCCTAAATTCTTTATTTAAAATGCGCCTTTAAGTAGTAGAAAACGTTTATAGAATAATAACAAGTATTTTTGTTATTCAATCATTGTATTTGCTCGCGCCTTTCACCCCGATGAAAGAAAGCTACCTGCCATACGGGTAACTTTGTTTACATGCTTGTCGTCTTAAAACAAGACAATTTTGTGTTGAGTAAAATTTCGTCTGACATTTTTATAATATAGTTTCACACTACTTTCAGTTTAGCGACAGTCTATCTTTTTATGTACTAAAATCAGAGCTCATAAAGTATTCGAAAAGTCTACTATTGTATGAATAGGTTGTTTTAGATCATGTGGAAGATAGTTCCAAAGATGAGCAGCAGAGTAAGCTAAGCTTTTCTTTTTGTTATTGTTAATCATAATCGACCTCACTGCACTCCGGGCAATCCCATAGGTGCTCAGTCTTCCTCAGCAAATGTCTGTCACGGGTTGCCTCTCCTTTGCTCTGCTGTAGTGGTCCAATAGTGGTAAAAACTCAAGAGTAACTAATGTGGGTCTTCAAATGTGTCTACCTTCGCATAACATTACTCTTAGCAGAGTTGTAGATAGAAGGATAATGATGCTTCTATCTCAAAGGAGTTTCCACGAGATATTCAGAAAGCGAGAACAATGCTGCATGAGACTGAGCAAATGTTAACTCTATTATCTGCGGTCAACTTTGTGAAGGATAGGGTTATCTTTTAATTCGTTAGCTTGTTCAAGCCCCCAGCTGAGTTAATTCAGCGAAATTCCTCTTATTACTATTGTATAGCTCAGTTTAAGTATATTTAAGAAATTGTCTGCGACATACGGATGTAGTACATTCAAAATGATAAAATCAACTGTACATTTGTATATATATATATAAATTACAAATTTAATAATCTATTATAGTCAACAGTTTAAAAAATGAATAATTCTTTAACACACAGTAATCATCATCCAGTGATGATATGGAGTATTATGTAAGAGTTCACTTAGCAGCTTTTATGTTTTTACTTAGCTGCCAATGAGGTTCTGCTGCAGCTGATGTTTGGGTCTTTGCAGATAGATGACTGGATCACACTCGTCACTGGTCAAGTTTGAAAGTTGTAGCACGTTCCAAGAAGTGTCCGGGAGTAACTACCAAGCTGGTCCCGCGTCTCTAAGACCCGTTTGTTGCGTGCATATTTTGACGCACATATTACAAAAATCGATATGGCTATTTAATATGGAAAAGATATAGACATTCATTCATTTGTGTATGAAAATGCTGTCTATGGGAAAGCTAGATAATCCATGATTGATTTACACTTTTGATTATAGGAGTAATCGTTCTTGATATTGATTCGGCGCATGGAAATGGCACTCATGTCCGTACTTATTTGTTAGGGCCAGAAAATATATTAATTTGCTTATTATGTTTATGGCCTGAATTCATATGTATTACATATTATTAGTACAAGTAGAATCAGTCCTATATTGTATATTTTGGATGGGTAGGCAGGACTATATTCTTGTTATGCCGCTCTAGCGGAAGTAGGAGTTGTCTTGACAAGTCGTGATGAGTTCCGAGGTACCGTTTACAATGGCGGTTACGCATTTTCAAGGGCTGGTACATTCTTAAGTAAAAATGATTTATGAAGTGGTTTTTCTTCTGTAGGAGATTGTGTCTCTACTAGAGTTTGTGTTAGAGACTCTCCTAATGTACGGTACCATGTATGATTCGGACTCCAGGTAATGCCAGACCCTATTTTTGATGATCTCATGTCGGTTAGACCTAGCTGGAATTTTGTGCTTCGCAACGCTAGGGTCATGTTTGTATCGACGAAGATGACGGGCTTCCATACAGCAGTTATGTCTACGTGAAGTAACTGGATTACTGTAGAACTGTATGGAGGAACTTTAAGAAATTATTCATATACATTTCAAATTAACTTTGGCTTATATATACCCTCCTGTGAGTGAGTGAGCGACAACTCAGGAAGGCGGCCATGTTACATTCCTGTCATCATATTTTTGAATCACTGTCCAAAGAACGGGGCATGTATCTTATTATTCGGACAGTGGCAAGGAGATCTCAATTTTGATAGAAACCCCTTATCGTGGTTTCATAATATGATATAAACTGTGAACATAAAGCAACTTTAGTTACTTACCGATCCGCCTTCACTGACGCGTTTAGTCAGATAGGGGATGCGGCCATTATGTATCATGACATTGGAAGCTGTTGATGTACTACCCATTATTTATGAATGTGTCATGACATGGGATCTACTATGTATGCCTGCAAATTGATGTGTCAACATATACCCATGATTTACTCGTTATGTCCCAGTGTGTGCGTCTAAATAAACTGTGTAAACAAAGATTCCAGCAGTCTGCATTGGTGCCTTGTAGACACAAGTGTATGAGTGCTTAGATTGGTCAGAACACGAACAGTACACCATTCGCGTTAATCACACTCTACACTTCTACTCCATATATACACCATCCTGCGTCGGTTGAATTGACCAAGTTTCGGGCCTGCTTCCCCTGGAGCCTTAGAGGGAAACTACTGTTTACAGCTGCCTTTGCCTTCCCTAACTTAGGACTAGGGTGAGTTACCCATTTACAGCTGGGTAGACTGGAGCATGCCTGATCTCAACAACTCTGTACACTACAATGGACATATACAGTAGTGGCACCACAAACAACATGCTACAGTGATTGATAGTGGAGCTTTACAGAAGAAAGAGAACACACCATACACCACACTTCTTTACAGTGACATTTTACAATATGTCCACTTTATGAGCACTTTACAGTGGTGGGCCAGATTCCTGGGTCCAGCCTACGCAGTCTTGTTGTGTTGAGAATCACATTTTACAGTTGCAAGAACATTTGTTTGACCACATCAACACCTGTAGGACAGCTATACAATCAATGCCAGCTTGACCTGTTCTGACAAGTGTAGCAATATCTGGGTCAGCACTTGTTGACAGTTGGCACAGTACAGTCAGTGTTCTAAACTAGTGATTGTTTATCCTGCTGAAATAGAAGAGCAATGTTGAACATAAAGTGCAAATTTCATCGTTGGATCTTCTAATGTGCTCAAAAAAATTGAACAGTGTAATAGTTAGAATGCAAATCTATTACTCAATAAAGTGGTAGTCTAATTTGTTAAAACTGAGCATACAGTACAATACATTGCAACTGCAACACATTTCATTATATAATGTACACATTTATGATTTATATGTATTTAAGTTTATATATTATTTGTTTATATGTGTGATTGTTATGTGTTTGCGGGCCTGGATGGAAGGTGACTAGAACAGGAAATACCAAGTGATATTGGTCTTGTTCTGGCGTTCTATAGGGAGCAATTTCTTAATTGAAATTTGCATGCAACATAGTTTGCAAATATTTGGTTAGCTGTGACGACTGTTTCATATTTGTATTTGTAACATTTTTCTGTTCTTTATTTTTGTTTGATTTGTTTGTATAATTGTAGGTCTCATCTTTTCTTTCATTTCAGTTCTTTACACCCTTATGTTTATACACTGTGGCGTTATTTGTCTTGTTATCTTATTGCAGTTATCATCACAGATTCTGTGATCATTTTTTTCATTTCTCCTATTTAATTTAATTTGATCTCTGCAAATGTTTTCAGATTGTCTTTTCTTGTTTGTCCTTTGTAATGTCTTTAGTTGACATATGACATAGGAGGTATAGTTGAATACACTTATATTATATTATAGTACAGATCAGTACTTTATGGTTGTTATTGTTATAAAACAAAGTGTACAAGACCTTTATAAGGCTTGTCTCCCAAAGTGATTGGTATAGGAAATATTATTTTCCACAGGTACTCAAGTGATCATTGATTACATTAAGGTATACAAGACCTTTGTAATGCTTGTCTCCCACAGTATTTGAGATATACAGTTATTGTTTTCCACAGGTACTCAAGTTATCATTGGTTATATGATAAACAAAATAACCATACAAGTTTTTCACTAAGACTAAGTCTATGGTATAGACTTGTCTCCCATTAAAGTGAAATAAGGTAATTTATTTACTTTTTCAGGTTTCTGATTTAAGAAGACAAGATGTCTACATTAGATTACTTTATTGCACAAGGAAAATCCCTTGATAAGACTGGGAAACAGTTAGAAGAATGGGCTGTTGCTCAATATGACAAAGCATTAGCTGCAGAAGAGAAAAAAGCTGCTGCTGCTGCTGAAGAGAGAAAAGCTGCTGCAGAGGAGAGAAAAGCTGCTGCTGAAGAGAAAAAAGCTGCTGCTGAAGAGAGAAAAGCTCTGGCTGAAGAAAAAAGATTAGAAAAAGAAGCTGATACTGCTGCTGAACTAAAGAAATTGCAGATGCAAGTGGAGGAAAGGAGATTTGATGCTGAACAGAAGAAATTAGAAGCGGCTACAGAACAGAAAAGATTAGATAGAGAAGCTGAAGAGAGAAAAGCAATAAGAGAACATGAGTTTGAATTAGAGAAATTAAAATTGACAAGTATGAGTAATGTTAATCAGGCATCTAGTGGTAATGGTAAACCCTTTGTGTACAAGGTCAAGGTACCAGCGTTCAACCCTACCAGTGATGACATAACATTTTGGCTTTCTAGATTTGAACGTGCTTGTCGAGCTCATAATGTTGACAAATCACAGTATGTGAATCAGTTGTCTGAAAATCTAAAAGGGGAGTCTCTGAGTAAGTTATATTTCCTTGAAGAGGCCGACAAGGATAATTATGATGCTATTAGGGCAGCTGTGATAAAGAGATATCAGCTGTCAGAAGAAGGTTATCGTCTTTTGTTTAAAACAATGAGACCTGAGGTAGGTTTAGAATTCTCAGATTTCATTTCAAAAGCACGAACTACACTTTCACGATGGATTGAATTATCCAAAATAGAGAAAACATTTGATGGTCTTACGGATTTATTGCTAAGAGACAAGGTCATGTCTTCTGTAAATAAATCATTCCTAGAGTTCTTACATGAGCGTAAACCTAGTACAATAAAGCAAATGGAAGAATATTGTGACCAGTATGCCACAGCACACCCTGACATGATTCTTAGTAACTCTAACATTAAAGAGAGTATGCCAGTTGCTTCGGCAACAGAATATAATCAGAATTACTCACACAAATTCCAAGGAGCTAAAAATAAATTTGATAAAAAGGTTAATTGGAATAAGTATCAAAACCAAGATAACCACTCAAATCAGGGTTCTTCTTCGAAGAACTGGAATCGGGCTGATAGTCCTCGACACGCGAGGGGTACCCATAATTTTAGACATTCTCGAAAGGGGAGTAGCTATAGGAACTACCCAAGTGCTTCATGGAGAGAAAAGAACCAATATTACAGGGATACTCAGTATAATGAGCGTGATGATTATGATCATGAATATTATGATTCAAACCCAAATAGGGGTTATAACAGAGGAAATAATAATTATAGAGACAATTATAACCGAGGTAGATCACAACACAAAAGACATGGTAAATCTTATTACCAGGTTAACTCTGCACAACAGGAGTTCCACGACGCCGGTAATCAGAATAATGATAAAAAAGACTCCAATAGTGTAGCAAATTCCGCTTTCGATTTTGCTAGAGCATCTCAGTGTTCGCAATGCAAAACATTATTCGATCCAACCACAGTTTCTACTTTAAGCTGCGGTCACCCGCTTCCCGCTCTCCCTGCGTCAATCGCGCATAATGGAAGGGGTGCTCTCGTCTTCAATAGAGGCCTAATAGATGGTACTCCGATATCAATTCTTTTCGATTCGGGGTGCACTACCATCGGAGTGAGGCAATCACTCGTAAATCCTTCTCGAGCTACAGGCAATGTAGTCAAATGTGTAACATTTGGTGGCACATTGGAGAAGTACTCCACTGCCATTATCAATATTGCTACGCCTTTCTTTACAGGAGAGGTGCAAGCATGTCTCTTGCCGAATCCGATCGCTGATCTTATCATCGGTCGCATTCATGGAGTGAAAGAATGCACTCCACAGCAAATTTCTAATTGGGAAAATGTTAATATGCAATCTGCTAATGCAGTAATCACTAGGGCTCAAGCTCTTAATATGCCGCGATCTTCACATTCTGAAGATAATGATGCGCAGATCCAAGATGATCCCTTGGAGATTTCCCATGATTCCTTTATAAAACAGCAGGAAGATGATCCTACTCTAAAGAAATTCTTTACTCTGGCAACAAGAGGTGATCCGAATAAGGATACAAATCGTAAATCTTGGATTACGATGAAGAATGGCGTACTTGTACGTATGGTACAAGACTCCGCTAAGTCCATTCATTCTCAAATCCTTGTGCCTAAAAATATGAGAGTTAAAATCTTACAGCACGCTCATGATTCGCAGTGTGCTGGACATATGGGTTTTTCCCGTACTAAAACTAGAGTTCTTGAATCTTTCTTTTGGCCTGCTGTGAATAAGGACATACGAATCTATTGTCGATCTTGTAAAGTATGTCAAGAGATTAAATCCAGAGGTCCACGCCGCGATGCACCTATTCAGGCTGCAGACATTCCCATTCGACCATTTCAAAAAATGGCGATAGACATCATTGGTCCATTTAAGATAAAGTCTGCTAGAGGACACCAATTTATTTTGACGTGTGTTGATATGTGTACACGTTGGCCGGTGGCTGTTCCTCTAAAGAGCATAACTACTGCTGATGTCGCAGATGCTCTTTGGTTAATATTTTCTCGTCTGGGATTTCCAGCAGAAATATTATCCGACCATGGTACCCAACTCATATCGGATACCATGTCTCAAGTAATGTCGACTCTTAAGATAGAGAGGTCGCTGAGTAGTATTTATCATCCTATGTCCAATGGGATGGTGGAACGTCTGAATAGAACTCTGAAAAACCTACTAGGTAAGATAACAGAAGATCATCCTCAGGATTGGGATAGGGTTTTACCCGCGGCTCTCTTTGCATATAGAGAGGTCGCCAACGAACATACAGGATTTTCTCCCTTTGAACTTGTCTTTGGCGCGAAACCGCGAGGTCCTATGTCCTTACTTCATGATCTTATAACTGCTGATAATATTGTCGATGACACAATATCCTCTTATGAATATGTCATCGCACTTAGACACAAGATTATTGAAGCATGCAAATTGGCAACTGCTTCCTCTGAATTTGCGAAACAGAAGGCAAGGGAATTTGCCAATAAAAAGAGATGCTTGCGACAACTTTGTCCAGGTGACAAAGCATTTGTCTTGCTACCTTGTAGGGAAAATAGACTTCTTATTTCTTGGAAAGGTCCGTACGATATAATATCAAAAGTTTCCGATGTTGACTATATCGTCAATATTGACGGGAAGCGTAAAACCTTCCACATCAACATGCTCACGGAATTCCATGAACGTCCGAATTATTTACAACCTGTTTTCCAGGCAACGGACGATTTTCCAGTCCAACATGGACAGTACTCATCTCTGTCAGTAATACAGGATGAGGAAACGAGTTTCTCGGATGTAAATCTACCTTTTCCAATGAATCCTCTTCACTCTAATGAATCATGGAAAGATGTTGCAATTTCTCCCGAATTATCTCCAGGAGAGCAGAAACAAGTTTCTACTATATTAGAACAATTTCAGGATGTCCTTACTGACATTCCTGGTCAAACTGATGTCATTCAACATGACATTATTCTTACTGACCATAGTCCTATAAGAGTCAGACCGTATCCTATCCCGATACATTTTCAAGCACAGGTTGAGAAAGAATTGGATGAGATGATAGAGTTAAAAATTATTGAACCATGCACATCAGCATATTCTTCGCCGATGGTTATTGTACGAAAAAAAGACAATAACATACGTCTTTGCGTGGATTATCGCAAATTGAACCAAGTGACGAAATTTGATGCTGAACCTATGCCTTTACTAGAAGAGCTACTTACGAGACTATCGAATTCTCATTTCTTTACTAAACTCGATTTGTCTAAGGGATATTGGCAAGTTCCATTATCCGAACACGCCAAACCGTTGACTGCTTTTTCGACACCTAGGGGTCTATTCCAATGGAATTTCATGCCTTTCGGTCTTATGAACGCCCCTGCAACATTCGTACGCATGATGCGTCGAATCCTATCTCATCGCTCAGATGTCATTGCGTATCTTGATGACATCTGTCTTTTCAGTGATACTTGGAAGGATCACTATAATGGGATAAATGAACTATTGTCTATCTTACGCGAGCATAACCTGACAGCGAAACCATTGAAAGCATGTATTGGTTTTAGCGAAATATCTTTCTTAGGACACCGTGTTGGTCATGGGTTCCTAAAAACAGAAGACCATAATACAAGTAAGATACTTAACATTTCTATTCCTAAGACTAAAAAGCAAGTGCGAAGTCTCTTAGGTCTAATACAATTTTATGGACGATTCATTCTGAATCTGTCCTCCATTATGTCACCTCTTTCTTCCTTGCTAAAGAAAGGGTCTCCTAATGTAGTCCATTGGACTCAAGAATGTCAATCCTCTTTGGATAAGGTTAAAACTATGTTTTCTACTTCACCTATCCTAGTATTGCCGTCTAAGGATAAGACATTTATTCTTCGTAGTGACGCTTCATCCACCGGGATTGGAGCAGCACTAATGCAAGAGTGCTCTGGAACTCTGCATCCTGTGATGTATATTTCTCGGAAATTAAATGCCGCAGAGAAGAATTACTCGGTCCTAGACCGTGAATTATTGGCTATGGTTTGGTCAATCCTTAAACTGCAAAGATTTCTTCTGGGCGCGCATTTCATTGTGGAAACTGGCCAGAAAGCTCTTACGGCTATTCAGAGTAAAAATCTGAAGAGCGCGAGATCAACGCGATACGCGATTGCTCTGCAACCATTTCATTTTTCGGTGCGAGCTATCCGTGGGTCAGAAAATGTGATGGCAGATATTTTGTCTAGATGCCCACATGATTCATAACTGTTATACAACTTTGATACAGTTGTTCCTATGTTGAAATGGGTACACATAGGTAATATATCATATATTGATTGTAACACTACTTAGCGGTTCATTGATGTTTATTCACCGCTGATCTTTCAATGTTTTTTTCGTCTTTGATGATCATGATGTCAAGATATCTTAGATGAAATTTATATATAAACTAATGTAGAAATTGTGTCATTGCTAATATTGTAGTATGCGTTGGTGACACCTCTCTGGAAATATTTATACTTAGAGAAGTACTTTCTCTAAGGTCAGAAAACTTATGCTTATCATCTGCGCATTGTTATTGGTGCGTTGTGAGCCTATTGTATGTTGCTCCTAGATGTATTTAAAAAAAAAATGTACCATTTTTTTCCCCGAGGGGTGTGGTAATCTGTTGCGTGCATATTTTGACGCACATATTACAAAAATCGATATGGCTATTTAATATGGAAAAGATATAGACATTCATTCATTTGTGTATGAAAATGCTGTCTATGGGAAAGCTAGATAATCCATGATTGATTTACACTTTTGATTATAGGAGTAATCGTTCTTGATATTGATTCGGCGCATGGAAATGGCACTCATGTCCGTACTTATTTGTTAGGGCCAGAAAATATATTAATTTGCTTATTATGTTTATGGCCTGAATTCATATGTATTACATATTATTAGTACAAGTAGAATCAGTCCTATATTGTATATTTTGGATGGGTAGACAGGACTATATTCTTGTTATGCCGCTCTAGCGGAAGTAGGAGTTGTCTTGACAAGTCGTGATGAGTTCCGAGGTACCGTTTACAATGGCGGTTACGCATTTTCAAGGGCTGGTACATTCTTAAGTAAAAATGATTTATGAAGTGGTTTTTCTTCTGTAGGAGATTGTGTCTCTACTAGAGTTTGTGTTAGAGACTCTCCTAATGTACGGTACCATGTATGATTCGGACTCCAGGTAATGCCAGACCCTATTTTTGATGATCTCATGTCGGTTAGACCTAGCTGGAATTTTGTGCTTCGCAACGCTAGGGTCATGTTTGTATCGACGAAGATGACGGGCTTCCATACAGCAGTTATGTCTACGTGAAGTAACTGGATTACTGTAGAACTGTATGGAGGAACTTTAAGAAATTATTCATATACATTTCAAATTAACTTTGGCTTATATATACCCTCCTGTGAGTGAGTGAGCGACAACTCAGGAAGGCGGCCATGTTACATTCCTGTCATCATATTTTTTAATCACTGTCCAAAGAACGGGGCATGTATCTTATTATTCGGACAGTGGCAAGGAGATCTCAATTTTGATAGAAACCCCTTATCGTGGTTTCATAATATGATATAAACTGTGAACATAAAGCAACTTTAGTTACTTACCGATCCGCCTTCACTGACGCGCTTAGTCAGATAGGGGATGCGGCCATTATGTATCATGACATTGGAAGCTGTTGATGTACTACCCATTATTTATGAATGTGTCATGACATGGGATCTACTATGTATGCCTGCAAATTGATGTGTCAACATATACCCATGATTTACTCGTTATGTCCCAGTGTGTGCGTCTAAATAAACTGTGTAAACAAAGATTCCAGCAGTCTGCATTGGTGCCTTGTAGACACAAGTGTATGAGTGCTTAGATTGGTCAGAACACGAACAGTACACCATTCGCGTTAATCACACTCTACACTTCTACTCCATATATACACCATCCTGCGTCGGTTGAATTGACCAAGTTTAGGGCCTGCTTCCCCTGGAGCCTTAGAGGGAAACTACGATTTACAGCTGCCTTTGCCTTCCCTAACTTAGGACTAGGGTGAGTTACCCATTTACAGCTGGGTAGACTGGAGCATGCCTGATCTCAACAACTCTGTACACTACAATGGACATATACAGTAGTGGCACCACAAACAACATGCTACAGTGATTGATAGTGGAGCTTTACAGAAGAAAGAGAACACACCATACACCACACTTCTTTACAGTGACATTTTACAATATGTCCACTTTATGAGCACTTTACACCGTTTGATGATGGTGTCTAGCATCGATTCAGGCCACATATACCCTCACTTGTTCCAGAGAACGAACGAACGAACGAACGAACTTTATTTTCGAAGGGTTGAGAATTGGGCGCGCAGGCCCGTCAAACATTCTGCAATTTCACTCTCACTAATCTTGCATACTATATCCTTTTATTCCCACATATTACTTTAAGCATTAATTTAAAGGCATGCAACATTATAAAGTTAACATAACAGCATTCATTTACAGTATACAATCATAATAAAAAATGAGTAAGTTTAAAAAAAAAACAAAACAAGATAGTGACTAAAGAAAAATAATAATAATAAAAATAAAATAATATAAACAAAACAATAAATAAATAAGTTATGTATACCGACGCTCACTTATGCGGTCAAAACGTCTAATCTGTAGTATTTTTGAATGTGTCATCAATCCTCAATACAAAAATTACAAAAACACATTCTCGCTTACATCCATGCATTCTTGGCAGAAATTGAAATAATAATAATAACACTTTCTTGCGCACTTCTGTAGCAGAAAAAGTCTTTCAGCAGTTTAAAAAAAAAAAAAAAATAAATAAATTATAGCTGCATGTACATCACCCATTTAAGCAAACGGAAACATTCACATCTCTAAAGTACAGTGGTATGCGGGTACATTCTCACATACATTACATTATATAATAGTATTACATGGATATAAAACAAATTATTCCCATTAAAAACGAGCGGAAGAGGAAAAGAAATGTTGACCTATGGATGAGATGTTGACAGGCAAATGATGTTTCTATGGGGGTAGATAATCAGTGTTTAGGAAGTGTTTGAAAAGTGCTTTGTTAAATGAATATTGTGTAGGTAGGCTTTTTAGGTGGTGTGGAAGGCTGTTCCATAAGTAGGCTCCAGAGTAGGCTAGACTCTGTTTGAACAGGTCGATCCTAGGTTTGGGCAGACGTAACTGATGTAATTGTAGTCCCTCTCTTCTACTGGTTTGAAACAATGATCGTAGGTACGGCGGAGCATTGTTTGATAGAATTGCGTGAGTCAGCTTGGCTTTGTTGTAGAGAAGACGTTTTTTCAGGGACAGTATTGTGGGTTCTTTTCCTGTCCTTGTGTGTGATGTCGTGCGATTATCGGTGATCAGACGTATAGCTCTCTTATGCAGGGAGTGCAGTCTCTTTGAGGTGGAAGCAGGGCAACCATCCCATAGTGTAGAGCAGTAATCTAGATGTGTCTGTATATGTGAGGTGTAGAACAATAGTCTAGTGTCTGCGTCTAAGAAGTGTTTTATTTTGGCTAGCTGGTACGTCTTTTGAGCTAAGTGTTTGGTTAGATAGTACCCTCAGTTGGTACCACCGACTAGTGTCACAAAAGAAGAGAACAAATACCCTCTTGAGTTTTGCGTTTTCTTGACACATACTTATGGTCCCTCTCTTTTCATTCCACCATCCCATCTACCTCAGAACTTTACCCTCGATGAGAATTAATCTTAATCCCATTGAGCGAAAACGTTCTTTACATTTAAATTGAATAGATTTATGTTTAACTTTACACTGGTTGAAAAGGTTAAGAATATAGATTTAATATGTTTTCATTTACATCTACACTGGTTGAAAATGTTAATAATATAATAAGTACAAGGTATGTACATCATTTCCGTCATCATTCACTTCTTGCTCCATATGGAACTTGGGACTATGTTGCGTGATAAATTCTCGCAACATCGTTTTATTACAATATCTATTTTATAACGCAAGGGCAACAACTGCTTGAAATTTATAGTCCCTTTTCTCGGTAAGCATTTGTCTTCCCGCGTTGGTATTGAATGCAGTTAAGTTTTGAGCTGTGGTCTTTTTGCGCTGGACTGCGCATGACTGGTCTTGTTTTTTGGTCGATCGGTTTCCGCCCACCACTAGTGGAGTGAGCGATTTGAATGGCGAAAGAGATGCCTCGTTGAAGAGGGGATCTCCGCTATTTTTTGTTCTGTCAGGGATGTGTGGTCCTCTTAATGGATATTTCGTTTATTCGAGATAATACCTCTAGTGTTTCCCACATGTCGGGAGGCATAATATTTCTGTGTAGTTCCTGAAGGCAAGGTAAATTGACTTTTCATTAACTCTATCGATTTTGGGTCGTGAGCGATTTCGATTCATAGCCTGTCTTCGAAAGTCGTCGTCACGAGATGTTTTCCCAGCTCACATGTCGCTGTATTGTACTGCATCGGTTGATGCATGTTCCAAGGACCATTACTTGCTACTTTGTTAAATGAACTAGGTTTGGAAAACCTTTATTATCTAGAGGATATTTTTGAGGACATTATTTATACTTCGGCAGACGTGTCTGTCTTGCTGAAGTCAGACTAAGGAGAGTGAACTGATCTCATACATCTGGTTATCTCCTGGCTGTTATAGAAAAGGATGGAGTTTTTCACCTGACTACATTTACAGCACTATGAAATATAACATGCATCTGACTCATCATTGTAATGCTGTCTACCGTCTATTGCTGTATTGAATGTTGCTGTGATAATGACTGTTTGATGTGCCTACATATTCGCGTAACCATTTTGTCACTGTGGCGTCCACAATAAATAATGAAGAAAAACGTCAACGGCTGTTACAAGAATCATTGACTTTATACGTCGTGAGTTTACTGACGTCCTATGTGGATTGCCCTGTTATTTTTGTATGAACATTGTTTGACTGAACACATCTGCACACTACACAAAACCAGACATGCGGATACCATCCATCATCATATGGCATCACGCATCATTTGGTGGCCATAAGCTGGTTTGATTCTGGTACCAGCAAACACGGGGTCCCTTACCCACTTCATTTTCAACAAGAATTCATCAGCATCCTTCAAGAAATTAACATTCTTCAATACAGTCAACATCTTCAAAATTTTCAAAGTACTCGGCGTTGCCCGGTAAAAGTCAAAATTTCAACTTTTTGACGGAAACAAGAATTTGACAGTACCCGGCGTTGTTACATGTTGCCGGATAACTCGGACTGCTGTTATCTTTTACGCAAGTCAAGCAAGTTGCTGCTGTCAAGGTTCCAGTGCTGTCGTTTTTGTGAAGGTCAAGTGCCGGTTGAAACGGGTTGTTTTCTGAAGAAGGCCAAGTACCGATTTCCATCAACTTACTTTTGGATTAGAAGGTCAAGTGCCGAAACAACTCAACACACAGTATTTCAGAAGCTCTTGTACCATCGTGTTAGCAGTGGAAGCAGTTCAGATGTGCCATCATCGTTGGAGCTTCGCTCTTTAGGACGTTGATTGACATCCGTTTTCTGCTGTTCTACGATTGGAAGCCTATAAGTTAAGTGGCCTGTTTGTATGTAAACTGTGCCCTTATACTTCTGCTGAGTCTTCTGTGTATCATCTCATTCTATATGTTATATGTCTATATGTTATTTGTATATTTATATGTTTATATTTCAGCGGGTTCTCGGTTGGGTGGTGTCTCCGTTAGATTATGCCACGTCATAGAGGTCGTCTATTGTGAGCGTTTTCTGTAGGGTTTGCAAATTTCCAATACTGGAATTTGCTAAGCGACTTCTGTTGCTATTTATGTTAGCTGTGATGACATGTTTTAATATTGTTTTCGTTATTATTTCGCATTCTTTAGTTTTGTTTTGATTTGTTTGTATTTGTTAGCCTACTCTTGTCTATAATTTAGTTTCATACAACATTTTTGTTTATACACTGTGGTGTCATGTATTTTGTTTAATTATAGCGCAGATATCGTCACATTTTTTGAACATGTCTACATTTGAGCACTTTATTGAGCAGGGTAAATTGCTTGGGAAGACTGGTGAGAAGTTAGAAGAATTTGCAACTGCTCGATATGATAAAGCAATGGAAGCTGAACAAAAGAAACTGCAGATGCAGGTGGATGAAAAAAGATTCCAAATGGAAATGGAAAAACAAAAAAGGGAATCAGAAGCTGAGGAGAGAAAACTCCAGCTACAGCTAGAAGCTGAAAATAAAAGACTTGAAAAAGAGGCTGAAAATAAAAGACTTGAAAAAGAAGCTGAAAATGAAAGACTTCAAAAAGAGGCTCAGGCTGAGGAAAGAAGATTACAGAGAGAGTCTGATGAGAGGAAAGCAAAAATGGAACATGAAGAAAAGGTCTTAGCTTTAGAGTTGGAAAAATTGAAATTGACGAGCATGAGTAATGGTAATGATTCAAACAAGGGTTCATCTTCTGGTAAGGCTAATAACACTGACAAACAACATTTTTCTTTCTTATATAAGAATAAGTGTTCTTAGGTCAGTTTCTTGCGCTGATTTCAAATTTGAAATCCGTTTATCTCTATCACGTCGGGTTCTTAAGATATTTGGGAATAAATATATTTTTGGGAAACCGTTATTTGCTCCGTTTCATTTTTACTATATAACTTTTTAAAAATTAATAAAATGCAAAATAATTCTACTTTTTAATACTGCTAAAAGATGTATTACATATGTTACGTTATATTTCAAATAGTTACTGTATTTTGAAATAATTCTGAGTGAAATATGGCTTCTAGAAGTTGTAGAAATTCGGCTGATCTGTTCTGTTACGTGTGCGGATATTTTACCGATCGTGTTCACCAGAAAAACTTTACAACATTGCTAAAGAAAGCATATGAACTTTATTTCGATTCGAAAGTTGATGATGCAAATAAATCTTGGATGCCAAATGCAGTTTGTTCGACTTGTGCAAATACATTGGCAGGTTGGTTACGAAAATCGCCGAAGCATAAGTCGATGCCTTTTGGAGTGCCAGTAATATGGCGTGAACCGACAAATCATGCTACTGATTGTTACTTCTGCTTGACAAATATCTATGGTTTCACTTTTAAAACTAGAAAGTCTGTGGTTTATCCAAATATTGAATCGGTTTCGAAACCAGTGCCTCATGATCCAATCACGTGTCCGATCCCAGTTCCACCAGAACAATATCCGTTGGACGTGAATGAACCATCAGAAAGTGATAGTTTACCTGCTTTAGAAACTAATTCTGACTCGGATTATATACCAGTGAATGATGGTGTTCACTTAATTAACCATTCAGAACTTTCAGATCTAATACGTGATCTCGATCTCACCAAAGGACAAGCGGAATTACTCGGTTCGCGATTCAAAGAATGGAATCTTTTAGCGCCCAATACTCCGATATCTAAATTTCGTCATAGACACAGAGAACTTGTTCAATACTTTGAGATGGATGATGACATTTGCTATTGCAAAGATGTAAAAGGTCTAATGGTGCACCTCGGTCATGAGCACATAGTCAACGAATGGCGACTTTTCATCGACTCTTCCAAGACTAGTCTAAAAGCCGTGTTATTGCATAATGGAAATTTATTTTCATCAATTCCAGTCGCCTACTCTGTTCATATGAAAGAAACTTATAACAATATGGCTATACTTTTGGCAAAAATAAAGTACAATGACTACCAATGGCGGATTAGTGGAGACCTAAAGGTCATTGCAATTCTCACGGGCATGCAGACTGGGTATACTAAATTTGGTTGCTTCCTATGTGAATGGGACAGCCGCAACAGACAGGAACATTATGCAAGAAAGGTGTGGCCTATCAGGGATCGTATGCAGCTCGGGCATAAAAATGTAATACACGAGCCATTAGTTAACAAAGACAGCATCATTTTACCACCGTTACATATAAAGTCGGGGCTAATGAAGAATTTCGTAAAAGCGTTAGATAAAACGAGCAAAGCTTTCACTTATCTTCGAGAAAAGTTTCCGCAAATTAGCGATGCAAAGATAAAGGAAGGTATCTTTGTAGGACCTCAGATTAGGAAAGTTAATGCAGACAAACAATTCGAGAACTTGTTACATGGTAGTGAACTTCGCGCATGGATGGCATTCAAATCGATTGTCGATAACTTTCTGGGAAATCACAAATCTGTCGACTATGTGCATATTGTTAAGCAGTGCATAGATGCATACAGAATTATGGGATGTAACATGTCCCTCAAAATCCATTTGCTCGATTCGCATCTTGACTTTTTCCCTGACAACCTTGGCGAAGTCAGCGATGAACATGGAGAACGATTCCATCAAGATATCGCCGTAATGGAGTCACGTTATCAAGGACGGTGGAGTGTGACCATGCTTAACGATTATTGTTGGATGCTTCATCGCGATGTACCACATGCCATTCACCGACGAAAGTCGACTGCAAAGAATTTCAAGCCTACATAACTGTTATACTTCTTGTACAAATGATGTTGTAATACTGTATGCGTTGTTAAAAAACTTCAATTGCGTATTTCTAGAGATCCCGACCTGATAGAGAAAAACGGTTTGCAGATTTAAAAACAGCGCATTAAAATTGACCAGAAAAACATAGAAATGTTAGAGAAAGAAAAAAAAAATTTTTTTTTGTTAGCCAGTGTAATGATACTTTTAAGATTAAGTTACCAACATTTAGTCCTTCCAGTGATGACATAATGTTCTTTCTGGACAGATTTGAACAAGCATGTACAGCTCATAACATAGACAAAGCAAAATATGTTTATCAGTTATCAGGGATACTGACAGGTAAAGCTCTAAGTATATTAAATATGGTGGATGAACCTGACAAGAACAATTATGAGGTTGTCAGGGCCGCTTTGTTAAAGAAATATCAGCTTAACGAAGACGGCTATCGTCTACAATTTAAAAACATGTTACCTGAAAATGGAGTTGAATTCTCCGAGTTTATTGCAAGAATACGCATTACTTTCTCACGATGGGTTGAACTATCTAAGACGGAAAAAAACTTATGAAGGACTTATGGACTTAATACTTAGAGACAAAGTCATGTCGTCTGTCAATGAGTCTTTCCTTGCTTTCCTTCATGAACGTAAACCTAAAAACAATAAAAGAAATGGAAGATTTCTGTTGCCAATACGTAACTGCGCACCCACACATAACCATGGGTAACTCTAAGGTGAAAGAAGGTTTACCAGTTGCTTCGGCAGCTCCGTATGGCCAAAACTTTGCTCGTAGATTCCAACAAAATTTTGATAAAAAGAGTAGCGGTAATTTCTGTCAAAATCATGGAAATCAATTTCATGGTGATTCTTCTTCGAAGAATTGGAGACAACCTGATAGTACTCGTTACTATCACCCTAATAATTATAAGCATTTCAAAAGAGGATATGGTAATAGAGGTTATTCCTGCCGAAGACCTCAGAACCAAACAAATAGATGTTCGCATCAATGTGAACATGATAGTAATCGTGGAAACTGGAATTCGAACCAGGATAACAATTACAATAGAGACAATAATAACTGCAGAGATAATAATAACTCTGATAACTTCAGAGGTAATAATAGTCGGGGTAGATCTCAACACAAAAAAAAGAGATATCAGCAGGCTAATGCTGTACAACAGGAAACTGAGGGAGCCTGTAATCATGTTGTTGATAGTAAAAAACTTTGACGCTGTCACTAGTTCTGCTTTTGACTTTGAGAGAGCAAACAAATGCCCCCAATGCAGTACTTTATTCGAACCGGGTACCATAACTACTTTGAGTTGTGGTCACCCACTTCCCGCTCTTCCTGCTGCTGTTGCGCATGACGGGAGGGGTTCTTTAATTCTACATAAGGGTCTTGTTAATGATACTCCGGTCTCACTACTTTTCGATTCCGGATGCACCACTATTGGTGTTAGACAATCGCTTGTAGATCCATCTTGTGCTACAGGAAGGGTTATTAAATGTGTCACATTTGGCGGCACTCTAGAAAAATATCCTACTGCTGTAATTCGCATTGCCACTCCTTTCTTTACTGGAGATGTGCATGCTTGTCTCTTACCTAATCCTATTGCGGACCTTATTATTGGTCGTATTCACGGAGTTAGGGAGTGTACCCCACAGCAGATTGCTGCTTGGGAAGATAATAACATGCAAGCTACAAATGCAGTAGTTACAAGAGCACAAGCTCTACAAACACCCGAAACTTCAATGAATAGTGATAATGAAGTTGATAGCCAAGATAGTCACTTAGTAATCACTCGTGACTCTTTCATAAAATTGCAAGAAGAAGATCCTTCTTTAAAAAAATTCTTCGTTCTTGCGAAGAAAGGTGATCCGAATCAGGATACAAATAGAAAATCTTGGATTGCAATGAGAAACGGCGTACTTGTACGTATGGTACAAGATTCGACTACGTCGGTACATTCGCAAATTCTTGTTCCCAAGAGCATGAGAGTGCAAATATTACAACATGCTCATGACTCGCAATGTGCTGGACATATGGGTTTTTCCCGTACGAAGTCGAGAGTCCTTGCGGCTTTCTTTTGGCCTTTTGTCAATAAGGACATTCGTATTTACTGCCGATCATGCAAGGTATGTCAGGAGGTCAAATCTAGAGGACCACGACATGCTGCGCCTATCCAGGCTGCTGACATTCCTATTCGGCCGTTTCAGAAAATGGCCATAGATATTATTGGCCCTTTTAAGGTCAAGTCGGCCAGAGGACATCAGTTTATCCTTACATGTGTCGATATGTGCACACGTTGGCCAGAGGCTATTCCTCTTAAGAGCATATCTACTACAGATATCGCAGATGCTCTTTGGTTGATATTTTCTCGCTTGGGGTTCCCCAGAGAAATATTGTCAGACCATGGCACTCAACTCATATCTGACACTATGTCACAGGTAATGTCTACCTTACATATTGAACGATCTCTCAGTAGTATCTACCATCCTATGTCTAATGGGTTAGTTGAGCGTCTGAATAGAACGCTCAAGACTTTGCTTGGTAAGATAACTGAAGATCATCCTCAAGATTGGGACAGGGTTTTACCCGCGGCTCTCTTTGCCTATAGAGAAGTCCCTAATGAACATACAGGATTTTCTCCCTTCGAACTTGTCTTTGGCGCGCGTCCACGCGGCCCTATGTCTTTATTACACGATCTCATCACTGCCGATGATATTAGCGATGAAACTCAATCCTCATATGAGTATGTCATTGCTCTTAGACAAAAGATCATTGAGGCATGTAAGCTAGCAACTGCTTCATCAGAAATTGCTAAAGAGAAGGCAAGACAGTTTGCTAACAAGAATAGATGTCTACGACAACTTTGTCCAGGTGACAAAGCATTCGTCCTACTCCCCAGTAGGGAAAATAGACTTCTTATTGCATGGAAAGGTCCGTATGCAATAGTCTCTCGGATTTCCGATGTTGACTATGTGGTAGATATTGATGGAAAGCATAAAACTTTCCACATAAACATGCTTTCGGAATTTCACGAACGTCCGGACTATTTGCTGCCTATTTTCCAGGCAACGGATGATGCTCCTGCACCTCACGGTCATTATTCATCCCTGTCTGTCATACAGGATGAGGAATCTACCTCTCTGATGTTAATCTTCCCCTTCCAGTGGTTCCATTACATTCTACGGAATCTTGGAAAAACGTTTCTGTTTCTCCTAATCTTTCTGGTGACGAACATCGACAAGTCTCGTCGATGTTACAAACATTTCAGGATGTTCTCACTGACATTCCTGGACACACAGATGTCATAGAACATGACATAATTCTTACCGACAATAATCCAATTAGGGTTAGGCCTTATCCTATTCCTATACACTTTCAGTCGCAAGTGGAAAAGGAATTGGATGAAATGATTCAATTAAATATAATTGAACCATCGACTTCACCATATTCTTCTTCCATGGTTATTGTCCGGAAGAAGGATAAGAACATACGAATTTGTGTTGATTATCGCAAATTGAATCAGGTCACAAAGTTCGATGCTGAACCGATGCCTTTGTTAGAAGATCTACTGATTAGACTTTCTAATTCTAGATTCTTCACTAAACTTGACTTGTCTAAAGGTTATTGGCAAGTGCCTTTAGCAGAGCATGCCAAACCTCTTACTGCTTTTTCTACACCTAGGGGTCTATTTCAATGGAATGTTATGCCTTTTGGTCTCATGAACGCCCCTGCCACTTTCGTTCGCATGATGCGTCGAATTCTGTCACATCGTTCGGATGTCATCGCATACTTAGATGACATCTGTCTCTTCAGTGATACCTGGGAAGATCACTATTTAGGGTTATATGACTTACTGTCCACTCTACGTGAGAATAATTTGACAGCAAAACCTTCTAAAGCTTTTGTTGGTTTTGGTGAAATCTCTTTCCTGGGTCATCGTGTTGGTCATGGTCTCTTGAAGACAGAAGACCACAATACTTCCAAAATACTGAACATCTCTGTTCCTAAAACGAAGAAACAAGTTAGGAGTCTCTTAGGTTTAATTCAATTTTATGGGAGATTTATTCCAAATTTATCTTCGATCATGGCACCTCTCTCAACATTGTTGAAGAAAGGTTCGCCTAATCTGGTCCGTTGGTCTGAAGAATGCCAATCTTCACTAGACCAAATCAAGAATATATTTTCTTCTCCTCCCATCTTAAGATTACCTACTCTTGATAGGACTTTTGTTCTTCGGAGTGATGCTTCATCCACTGGGATTGGAGCAGCACTGATGCAAGAATATGCAAATACTCTGCATCCTGTTATGTACATTTCTAGAAAACTAAATGCGGCAGAGAGGAACTACTCGGTTTTAGACCGTGAGTTGTTAGCGATGGTTTGGTCAATTCTAAAGCTACAAAGATTCCTCCTGGGCGCACATTTCATTCTAGAGACTGATCAGAAAGCTCTTACAGCTATTCAGACTAAGAATTTGAAGAGTTCGAGATCCACTCGATATGCTATAGCTCTTCAACCTTTTCACTTCACGGTACGAGCTATCCGTGGTGCGGATAATGTGATGGCTGACATTTTGTCTAGATGCCCACATGACTCCAACTAATACTTCTGTCCTATATTTCCATATATTACAGAGTCATAACACACCTATATTTCTACAATAGATTAGCACATCTGTACTTACTTTATATGTACACACTATCGTGCTTTGTTGTCATCTTCTTCTGTTCGTTTTTTAAGATGATAGAGGAGGACTGAGTAGTTAATATAAGGGCCGTTAGTTTACTAAACAGCCACAATTATTAATAATGTATTGTACCTTATGAAGCATATTAGTTATTAATTAGCATTATATTGCTTGTACTTTCTCAGAATGTCATTGTTGAGCTGAGGACTTACCTTACTAGTATCAAGCATGACGAGTTCTAGATTGTGTACTTACCCTCGGAATACCAGAGCATATGTCCTGGATCGTCATGTAGTTTAACTTTACTATGTACTTATGTCATTACATGTCAAAGAATGTGCTATTTAAATTTTCCTATCAGATTTGTACATCCATTTTTAAAGACAATATTAGAGTATGCTGTTTAATGATGATTATGGTAACTTGCATACGTATATTGTGTTTACATGCTAACGTGATGTGTGTTGGTGACACCTCCCCGATGTGAATATTTTTTTGAGACATATTTATTTTTCTGTTGAGGTATATCCTCACCAGACACTCTATATTTAGCCTCATGTTAGGCAATTTAATTAATTATCAGCGCATAATTCCTGCGTTTTGAGCCGCTTATCGCATGCTCTTTGATATTTAAAAAAAAAAAAATATGTTCCACATTTTTTTTTTATCGGGAGGAGGTGGTGATATGTTGCGTGATAAATTCTCGCAACATCGTTTTATTACAATATCTATTTTATAACGCAAGGGCAACAACTGCTTGAAATTTATAGTCACTTTTCTCGGTAAGCATTTGTCTTCCCGCGTTGGTATTGAATGCAGTTAAGTTTTGAGCTGTGGTCTTTTTGCGCTGGACTGCGCATGACTGGTCTTGTTTTTTGGTCGATCGGTTTCCGCCCACCACTAGTGGAGTGAGCGATTTGAATGGCGAAAGAGATGCCTCGTTGAAGAGGGGATCTCCGCTATTTTTTGTTCTGTCAGGGATGTGTAGTCCTCTTAATGGATATTTCGTTTATTCGAGATAATACCTCTAGTGTTTCCCACATGTCGGGAGGCATAATATTTCTGTGTAGTTCCTGAAGGCAAGGTAAATTGACTTTTCATTAACTCTATCGATTTTGGGTCGTGAGCGATTTCGATTCATAGCCTGTCTTCGAAAGTCGTCGTCACGAGATGTTTTCCCAGCTCACATGTCGCTGTATTGTACTGCATCGGTTGATGCATGTTCCAAGGACCATTACTTGCTACTTTGTTAAATGAACTAGGTTTGGAAAACCTTTATTATCTAGAGGATATTTTTGAGGACATTATTTATACTTCGGCAGACGTGTCTGTCTTGCTGAAGTCAGACTAAGGAGAGTGAACTGATCTCATACATCTGGTTATCTCCTGGCTGTTATAGAAAAGGATGGAGTTTTTCACCTGACTACATTTACAGCACTATGAAATATAACATGCATCTGACTCATCATTGTAATGTTGTCTACCGTCTATTGCTGTATTGAATGTTGCTGTGATAATGACTGTTTGATGTGCCTACATATTCGCGTAACCATTTTGTCACTGTGGCGTCCACAATAAATAATGAAGAAAAACGTCAACGGCTGTTACAAGAATCATTGACTTTATACGTCGTGAGTTTACTGACATCCTATGTGGATTGCCCTGTTATTTTTGTATGAACATTGTTTGACTGAACACATCTGCACACTACACAAAACCAGACATGCGGATACCATCCATCATCATATGGCATCACGCATCAGACTACCTCTGCTTTTAGTTCTCTATAGGAAACTCCCATAAAGCAGTCACCAGCCCTTGCAGTGCTGTTTCATGAAATCATCATTCTATATGCTGAGGTGGCCAGCCTCAAATGACTTTGACATCCACTTAGCAATTTTCACATATTAATATTCACATGTCAATATATGCATATTATTTCACGTGTTAATAATGCAAAACATAGAATTATAGATATACAACTCACCCCAAATTGGGATCACAGACTTCTGGCCGTAAGGCAACTTATGCATTGTAAGGCAACTTGTTGAAGATGCCTCTTACACGTGTTCTGCGGTTGTTACTTTATAATAAGCTCCCACTTTGACTCCGTGTTTCAGATTACTCAGATTCCGGTTGTCTTTGCTAATTATATTACAGTTTTCCTGTGCTTTTAAGTCCTCAAGAGGCTCCAACAAGTGCGGACCGATAAATGAATTCTGATTTTTTTTCTTAACTCTGGCAGGTCTGGTTGTTTTCTCAACGAGGTAAATTTTCACAGTGCTATAAACCGCAAAAGTGTCAAGTTATATTGCCCATTTCGTTCCTGGCAGTGTCGTTTAATATTAGACCAGGCCCCAATCAGAAATGTTGTTACGTTTACATCTCGAGTACCGGCCAATAGTTTCAAACATGTGTGTTTAGGATGGGGTTTATTCAAAACATTTCCTCATAGGAATTCTGCGTGTGATTTTAAAGATCCCGTCTTCCATATATGGCAATATATATTTTCGAATATTCTCGTCAAAGATTACATACAACTTCTTACATCTTCCTGGAACTATTACAACATTTCCGCTCAGGTGTGTCTGACTGATAATTATAGCCATGTCCTTGTGCAAACAAAATTTCATCGTATTTCATCTGGTCTAAGACGTCACACTAGTCTTGTCAGCAAAAATCAACCTTTTCTGGGCGTTTTCCGTGTGAAACAGGCGCCCAACTTCTGGTATACGAGAATGTCTACCAACGGATTGCCGGTTAAGGTTGCATCATTCGCCTACTCTTAACAAGATCAAGCGGGCAAACAAACATGATAACTATTACTGCAAGGAGTGTATTTGAACATACCAAATATCTGTTTGATAGCAGAGAAAGAAATGTGCCGACGTCGGAAATTTCACGTAATCAGTACGCACAACAAAAGTATCTGAAAACGGCCGGAGAGGACAAGAGATCGACCCAAATTATGTGACAATGTCGAACAGTATGAATGCTAATTGTACCTGTAGCACGCTGGTTGTGCATTCGACGGATGCATCCTCTCTCAAGTCCATTTCTGTTAGTCCCACGTTTGATGCCAAACTCCATCAGTCTCAGCCTTGTTGATTCATCCATTGCAGTGTCATTATCCAGCAGGCGATCATTAATAGCCATCAGTATCTCTCCCTTATCCATGTCCAGTGTCCCCACTATGGGTGCTCTCGAGGCTAGTCTGTCAGCTCGCTCATTGCCACGTACCTCTGCATGACCAGGACAGTAGATCCACACAAGTTCTTGAAGACTTGAGGATTCTATTGATGTTTTCTATTCCTGCCGCGTACGTTTTTCTTGAATAAGTCAAGCCTATGATTGGGCTATGCTTTTTAACAGTCATAGATTGGGTTGGCCAGACAACAGAAGGCAGTCCAAGAGGAATAAGATGGACTACATTTTCTACATTGGAAGATCTGGAATATGCAGATGACATTGCACTACTAGCACATTCACATCAACACATCCAGGAAAACATGAATAGACTTAATAAGTTTAGCCAGCAGGTGGGCTTGAACATCAATTTAAAGAAGTCAGAGGTCATGACGCTCAATGTGAGCAACCCTGAGCCCATATCAGTAAGGAATCAGCAACTGGTACAGACAGACACCTTCACATACCTAAGATGCATAGTAACTCCAGACGGCGGGGCAGGCAAAGACATCAACATCAGAATGAATAAGGCAAGAACAGCCTTTTTTTAGCCTAAACAACATCTGGAAGTACTCTCAATACAGCACAAACACAAAATTAAGACTGTATGAGAGCTGTGTACTTTCTGTGCTTCTCTATGGTGCGGAATGCTGGAGAGTTACAGAGAAGGAAATGTCGAAATTGTCCTCTTTTCACACAACATGCCTGAGAAAATTTCACCGAATCTTTTGGCCGAATACCATCACCAACTGTGGTGAACTTCTAAATACAATATCTAAATTAGAATATAACAGTATGTGCATAAAGTCAAGATAAGATAGTACTAAAAATTTTCGGCGAGAATCGTAGGTTGTCGCCTACACCTTCAGCTTATTATTTGCTAACGCATAAGCCGAACAAAACGGTACCCTATTTTTCAAATTCGTCCTTGACATAAACGCCCCACTTTTCCTAGTTCTAAGAAATATTTGCCTAACTGCATTTGGGGAAAGGAGAGGCAAGGCTAGATAAAACACGCAAATCACGTCTCAAATTGGTTCTAACACTACAACCGACTTGCACGCTTTGCCCTAGGCGGGTTTCCCCAATACGATGAAAAAGTTAGAAATGTGGACACTACGGTCATGGAAACACGTTTAGCTCTTATTGCGAATGACATAAGCTCTCGTATGTAGCTTGAAAACTAACATAGAAAAAAAAAAAGATAGAATTTTGAACCAAGCCACATAGCCCCATAAAAATCGTATATTCGTGTACCTGAAGACTTGCTGACCAAGAATATGTTGTTAGTTATCTAAATAGTCCATTAAATAATGAAATATTGATAAAACAATACATAGAGATCAGAGATACTGTCAGGTCAAGTCATATCTGCTTAGATTGGATCGCATATTTCTTTGGGAAAAAATTAGATGAAAGCTAGGCTAAGATGGTACGAGGAAAGGGATTGGGTGGAATTTGAAGTGAGACGAAATATTATTGGCCGACCTCGTACTAAACATATATCACCCGAGTAACGTAGTAGAAAATTGAATTGTATTTTTGAATGACTTTGTTTACAAGTGAAATAAGGGTAATCACTGGCCAGAGTAGTTGATATGGGGAAAAAAGCATTAGTTGGGGACGCCATTTCTAACAAAATTTTGACACATAGCGATGAGATCAGGCTTGTGCAGTGAAAACCATATTTCTCAAAAGCCTGGACAGAACGGCAGATCGAAAGTGTGCCAGTCATCGTTCACTGTGTATTTCACTGAATAAATGTGGTAAGATTGACTTTATTAACATGTATTTAAAATAAAAATTGAATGTGAGATAATAATGTACGACAATAAGTAAGTAGGCCTGTAGCAAACTTAGGCAGAGCCTAGAGATTAATCCACCATGTGTTAGACTGTCAGAGAGGTGGAAAACTACAAGAAAATATGTATGATTGTCATCAAGGAGCATAACACCTATCCTATTATATGGAAAGATGACAGCTGGAATTGCAGTGGCGTTGTAACTATTAGGGGAGAGGAATACTGGTGTACATTTGTTGCGCACATATTTATGGTGTACGCATACGGATGTAAGATGTATCTATCTGTTTGTTAAAAAAGATATTTATTTGTGAATTTACGTCTCTTAGTAATGGGACGGAACTCAGAATAGTCTATGTGTATTTATTCTTTGAGTTACCGGTCCTTGTATCTTCGCTGAATATTAATTTAGCGTATGAATACCGAATTCATGTCATTTTATGTCTATTACGGCTAGAAACAGATTGTTCTTGCTCAAGGTTTTGCAGGAATGTTTAGGGCCTGAATTCGTATGTAGTACTTGTCTAGTGCAAGAAGATTCTGTCTTATATTGTATATCTTCGTATGTTTAGGTTGGACTATATTCTTTCTGCCGAAGTTCGGCGCAGGTATTCGTAGTCCCACTGAGTTGAAAAGAGTTCCGAAGTTGCCGGTCGAGATGGCCGTGCGTGTGATTTCTAGGGCTGGTCCTGTTTAAGGTTAAAAAGTGATTTGTGGATGATTTTCCATAAGGAAGGAATGTCTCTGCGAGAGTATAGTGTCATAGATTCTCCTCATGTACTTTATTATGTTTAAATTCGGACTCCAGGTAAAGCCAGACCATCTTTTCTTCAATGACCTCCATTTGGTTAGATTTAGATGACATCGTATTTCGAGCATCGTTGGTCGTCCATATATATAGTTGAAGATGACAGGTTCCAACAGTATTTATATCTACTTGAAAATAACCTTATTTATGTGGAGCTGGATGGAACACTCTATGAAGTTATACACATTCAAATGGTGAATTAACTTTGGCTTGTTATTATCCTTCTGCTGGGTGAGTGAGCGAAAACTCAGAGAAGGTAGCCATTTTGTATGCTTGTCATCGTTATAGATCGCTGTCAAGAGAACAGTTTACCAAACCTATTATCGGACAGTGACATTGAGGTATTATTGAGATGAAAACCCCTATCGTGGTTTAACGTTGTTACATAAACATTCGATATATGTCGCTGGAGAACTTAGCGAAGGAAAAGGTTCGTCCAGTGGACGCTATATATGTTTACACACCCACACCCACTGATGCGTTCAGTCAGTTGGGGTATGGCAATAGTATACTAGAACATTCTATGATTATCTCATGTCACCCATTATATTTGTATGCTACATGAAAGATGATCTACCATTCTACTACCTAATGATTTGCTATGTCAACATGCTCCTGACTGTATTCCGTGCTATTCAAGTGTGTGTGTCCTGAATAAACAGTACAAAACGACCACCGCAGTCTGTATCGGTGTCTTATAGTTATGAGTGAATGAGTGCATTATATTGGTCAACACACGAACACTCCAGCATTCGCGTTACACTTCACACTCTCACTCCATTTCTGTATAATCCTGTGTAGGTTGGGTTTACCCTTTGCTCCACCTGCAGCACCCATCATAATCAACCACTGGTCTGCGTAAGGAGAAGAAGAAATTCATCATATTTTACTGTGACTGGTCCAGTACTTTACAGCAGCTCCCACTAACTTTTACAGTGGTAACGCAGATGTCGTGCTCCTCCTGAAGCCTCAAAGGAAACCAGTTGCAGTGATGACAAGTGCTGTCCAAACATAGAAGTCTCTCACACAAAACATATACACGGGTCTTCTACAGTGGTCGCCAGTTCCCTGGGTCCAGCCTTCGCAGTCTTGATGATTGAAGTCACCAAGGACAACAAGAACGTTTATTTTGGCAAAATGTGACACATCAACACCAGTAGGAACTATACAGTCGATGTCAGCTTGACCTGTTCTGACAAGTGAAATGAATCTGGGTCAATGCTTGTTGACATTCTTTGCAGTACAGAGCTGAAAACTTTGAAGGACATAAACTGTTCGGTTGTTACAGTGTTTGATTACCTTGCTAAAGAAGAACATAAGTGGTGTTATTTCATCGGTGGATCTTCTCATGCTCAAAAAAATTGAACAATGTAATAAGATAGTTCAATAATTTAAGATTGATTAAAAGTGCCAGTTTATTTTGATTAAAAGCTGTGCCATTAAAGTGAAAGCTGAACATACTTTGCAACACATTCCAACCACAACACATTTAATTAATTAATGTATGCATTTATGCTATTGATGTTTACATGTATTTATGTTTATATGTTATTTGTTGTGTGTTAAGTTAGTTTATATTCTGCGGGCCTGGTTGGGAGGAGACTAATATAAGATTTCCCAAGTAACATAGGGCTTATATTAGCGTTCTATAGGGAGCGATTTTCTTTATTGGAAATCTGCTGGCAACATCTGGTGCTATTTTTGTTAATTGTGATGAGGTATTCTTTTCTTCGTTGTTTTTGTTAATAATTTTGTGTTCCTTAGTTTTGTTTGATTTGTTTGTATTTGTAGGTCTATCCTTTCGTATCTTTCAGTTCTATACACAATTTATATTTATACACTGTGGCGTTATTTGTCTTGTTATCTTATTGCAGTTATCATCACAGATTCTGGGATCATTTTCTTTGATTTTTTCTATTTGATTAATTTGATTTCTGCAAGTGTTCTCATATTGTCTTTTCTTGTTTGTCCTTTGTGAATGTCTTGAGTTGACATATGATATATAAGGTATATTTGAGTACACTTATGGTATAATATAGATCAATACTTTATTATTAGTATTGTTATACAAGAAAGTATACAAGACCTATGTAAAGCTTGTCTCCCACAGAGATTGGGATTGTGAACTAATTTGTCACGTTCATCTAAAACTTGTGACTATATTGCCTTGAAATATATATAGTATTATTATTGTTTCAAGTAATTAGTATTATTGTTAGACATCATGTCTACATTAGAATACTTTATTGCACAAGGGAGATCCCTTGATAAGACTGGTCAAGACTTAGAACAATGGGCAACTGCTCAATATGACAAAGCATTAGCAGCTGAGGAAAGAAAACTTCAAACAGAAGAAAAAAAATTGCAAAGAGAAACTGAGGCTGAAGAAAAAAAATTACAAAGAGAAGCTGAGGCTGAGGAAAAAAGATTGCAAAGAGAGGATGAACAAAAGAAATTACAAATGCAAGTGGATGAAAAAAGATTCCAGATGGAAATGGAAAAAGAAAAAAGAAAAGCTGAAGCTGAAGCTGCTGCTGCTGCTGAGGAAAAAAAAGCTGCTGCTGCTGTTGAGGAGAGAAAACTTCAAGAAAAAAAATTAGAAGCTGAGGCTCAACAGAGAAGATTAGATAGAGAAGCTGAGGAGAGAAAAGCAATCAGAGAACATGAACATCAAAAAGAACTTTTAGCATTTGAGTTAGAAAAATTAAAATTGACAAATATGAGTAATATCAATCAGTCATCTAGTGGTAAACCCTTTACTTATAAGGTCAAGGTGCCAGCGTTCAATTCTGCCAGTGATGATATAACATTCTGGCTTGATAGATTTGAACGTGCTTGTCGAGCTCAAAATATAGATAAATCACAATATGCTAATCAGTTGTCTGAGAATTTAAAAGGTGACAAGTTTAAGTTTGGTTGAGGAAACTGACAAGGATAATTATGAGGTTATTAGGGCAGCCTTGATAAAGAAATATCAGTTATCTGAAGAAGGTTACCGTATTTTGTTTAAGAAAATGGTACCTGAATCAGGGGTAGAATTCTCAGAATTCATTGCAAGGACACGTCTTACATTTAATCGTTGGATTGAGCAATCCAAAACAGAAAAGACTTATGAAGCACTTATGGATTTATTGCTCAGAGACAAGATTATGTCAAGCATAAGTAAACCATTCCTAGAATTCCTACATGAACGTAAACCTAAGACGCTAAAAGAAATGGAAGAATATTGTACCCAATACGTCACTGCACATCCAGACGTTGCTATTAGCAATACAAAGGTTAAAGAAGGTATGCCAGTTGCATCAGCAACACCATACAACCCTAATTACTCACACAAATTCTAAGGACCTCAAAACAGGTTTAATAAAAAAAAGGTAACCATAACAGTTATCATAACCAAGGTAACCAATAATTTCAGGGTTCTTCTTCGAATACCTGGAGACGGGCCGACAGCCCTCGATTCAGGGGTGGTCATAATTATAGGAACTTCCGCAAAGGAAGTCATTATAGAAACTATCCTAGTTTTCCGTCATGGAGACAACAAGATCATAATTACAGAGATACTCATTATAATGAATATGATAATAGTAACCAGGGGAATTATGACTCAAACCCAAATAGGGGTTACAATAGAGGAAACAATGATAATTACAGAGGCAATAATAACAGAGGTAGACCCCAATATAAAAAACAAAAATCACATTATCAGGGAAACTCCGCACATCAAGAGTCCCATGGAGCCTATAAACAAAATAAAGATAATGATGACTCTAATAATATGGCATGTGCCGCTTTCGGTTTTGGGAGAGCATCTCAGTGCCCCCAATGCAAAACTTTATTCGAACCAACTACGGTGTCCATTTTAATTTGTGGCCATCCTCTTCCCGCTCTTCCTGCGTCAATCGCGCATGATGGAAGAAGTTCTCTTGTCTTATACAAAGGTTTAGTAAATGACAATCCAGTTTCATTGCTTTTTTATTCTGGATGCACCACCATTAGTGTTAGACAGTCACTCATAGATCCTTCCCGTGCTACAGGCAAAGTAGTCAAATGTGTAACATTTGGCGGTACCATAGAGAAATACTCTACCGCTATCATTAGGATTGCTACTCCTTTCTTCACAGGAGATGTACACGCATGTCTTTTGCCGAATCCGATCGCTGATCTTATCATCGGTCGCATTCACGGAGTCAAAGAGTGCACTCCACAACAAATTTCCGTTTGGGAAAAACAAAATATGCAAACTGCTAATGCTGTAGTCACTAGAGCTCAAGCTCTCAATATGCCTGAAACTTCATCTGCTGAAGATAATGAAGTGCATAACCAAGATGATCCATTGGTAATTTCTCGTGACTCGTTTATAAAACAGCAAGAAGATGATCCGACTCTAAAGAAATTCTTCACTCTTGCAACAAAAGGTGATCCGAATAAAGATTCAAAGTGTAAATCTTGGATTACAATGAAGAATGGCGTACTTGTACGTATGGTGCAAGACTCCACTAAGTCAAGCCATTCTCAGATTCTTGTACCCAAGAATTTGAGGGTTAAAATTTTACAGCACGCACACGACTCTCAGTGTGCTGGACATACGGGTTTTTCCCGTACAAAGTCAAGAGTTCTTGCGGCTTTCTTTTGGCCTTTTGTGAACAAAGACATACGGATGTATTGTCGATCTTGTAAAGTATGTCAAGAAGTTAAATCCAAAGGTCCTCGTCATGCTGCGCCTATTCAGGCTGCAGACATTCCCATTCGACCATTTCAGAAAATGGAGATAGACATCATTGGTCTATTTAAGATCAAATCTGCTAGAGGACATCAATTTATCTTAACGTGTGTGGACATGTGCACACGTTGGCCAGAGGCTATCCCTCTGAAGAGCATTACTACTGCTGACATTGCAGATGCTCTTTGGCTAATATTTTCTCGTCTGGGATTTCCCAGAGAAATATTATCAGATCATGGCACCCAACTAATATCGGATACCATGTCTCAAGTAATGTCTACCCTACAGATAGAGAGATCTTTAAGTAGTATCTATCATCCTATGTCCAATGGGATGGTCGAACGGCTAAATAGAACACTTAAGAACTTACTAGGGAAAATAACTGAGGATCATCCTCAAGATTGGGACAGGGTTTTACCCGCGGCCCTCTTCGCTTACAGAGAGGTCCCCAATAAACATACAGGTTTTTCTCCATTTGAACTTGTCTTTGGCGCGCGACCGCGCGGCCCTATGTCTTTGCTTCATGATCTAATAACAGCTGATAATATTGACGATGACACAAAATCCTCTTACGAATATGTCATCACGCTTAGACAGAAAATTATCGAAGCATGCAAATTAGCAACTTCCTCTTCGGAATTTGCCAAACAAAAGGCAAGGCAATTTGCTAATAAGAAAAGAACCTTACGACAACTTTGTCCTGGAGACAAAGCATTTGTTTTGTTACCTTGTAGGGAAAACAGACTCCTTATTTCTTGGAAAGGTCCGTACGATATAATCTCGAAAATTTCAAATGTTGACTATATTGTCGATATTAACGGGAAGCATAAAACCTTCCACATCAATATGCTTACGGAATTCCATGAACGTCCTGATTATTTGCAGCCAATTTTCCAGGCAACGGACGATTCTCCAGTCCAACATGGTCATTACTCATCACTGTCCGTAATACAGGATGAGGAAACAAGTTTTTCGGATGTTAATCTTCCGCTCCCAATGATTCCACTTCATTCTAGTGAATCATGGAAAGACGTTACTGTTTCTCCTGATTTGTCTCTAGGAGAACAGCGACAAGTTTCGGCTATGTTACAAACATTCCAGGATGTCCTCACTGACATCCCTGGACAAACTCGTGTCATTGAACATGACATTATTCTAACTGACCATAATCCTATTAGGGTTAGACCTTATTCTATCCCTATACATTTTCAAGCACAGGTTGAAAAGGAGTTGGATGAGATGATAGATTTAAAAATAATTGAACCATCCACTTCTGCATATTCTTCGCCAATGGTTATTGTTCGAAAAAAAGGCAATAACATACGTCTTTGCGTTGACTATCGCAAATTGAATCAAGTTACGAAATTCGATGCTGAACCTATGCCTTTACTAGAAGAGCTACTTACTAGGCTTTCTAAATCTCATTTTTTCACTAAACTTGATTTATCTAAAGGATATTGGCAAGTTCCATTATCCGAACACGCCAAACCTCTTACTGCTTTTTCTACACCTAGAGGCCTTTTCCAGTGGAATTTTATGCCTTTCGGTCTTATGAACAAACCAGCTACATTCGTGCGCATGATGCGTCGAATCCTATCGTATCGGTCAGATGTCATTGCTTACCTAGACGACATCTGTCTTTTCAGCGATACTTGGGAAGATCACTATTCAGGGTTAGTTGAATTGCTATCAACTATACGCGAGTATAACCTGACAGCGAAACCATCTAAAGCTTGCATTGGTTTTAGCGAAATTTCTTTCCTAGGCAATCGGGTAGGTCATGGTTTCCTAAAGACAGAGGACCATAATATCACTAAGATACTTAACATCTCTATCCCTAAGACTAAAAAGCAAGTGCGAAGTCTCTTAGGTCTCATACAATTTTATGGACGATTATGGACTCAAGACACTACTAAAGAAAGGGTCTCCTAATATATGACTCAAGAATGTCAATCCTCTTTGGATAAGATCAAAACTATGTTCTCAACACCGCCTATTTTAATGTTACCTACTACAGATAAGACATTTGTTCTTCGTAGTGACGCTTCATCCACTGGGATTGGAGCGGCACTAATGCAAGAGTACTCTGGAACTCTGCATCCTGTAATGTATATATCCAGAAAACTTAATGCCGCAGAAAGGAAGTACTCGGTTTTAGACCGTGAATTATTGGCGATGGTTTGGTCAATTCTCAAACTTCAAAGATTCCTTCTTGGTGCGCATTTCATAGTGGAAACTGACCAGAAAGCTCTTACGGCTATTCAAAGTAAGAACTTGAAGAGTTCGAGATCAACTCGATACGCCATTGCTCTTCAACCGTTTCATTTCTCGGTGCGAGCTATCCGTGGGTCAGAAAATATGATGGCAGACATTTTGTCTAGATGCCCACATGATTCTACCTAACTGTTAAATCTTGGACTCTACTAGTGCGTATAACTTTACAACAGTTATTTTTTCTATATCAAAATATGTACACATTTGTAATATATGATATGCTGATTGTATAAACACTTAGCGGTTCAGTTATTTTGATTCACCGCTAATCATCTGATTTGTCTCTTTGATCAATCTTGAACTTAAAATAACTTATATGTAATTAGTGATTGAAATTACTATATGCATGCTGTCATTGCCAGTATTGTGGTATGCGTTGGTGGCAACTCCCTGGAAATATTTGCACTTAGAGAAATACTCTGAGATGATGAGATATATTCTTTGCCTTAATTTGGCTTTATAAATTCCTGATATTTCTCATCTGCGCAGTATATGTGCGTTGTGAGCATATTGTATGTTGCTCTTAGATGAAAAAAAAAATTTTCATTTTTTTCCCCGGGGGTTGCGGTAGTCTGTTGCGCACATATTTATGGTGTACGCATACGGATGTAAGATGTATCTATCTGTTTGTTAAAAAAGATATTTATTTGTGAATTTACGTCTCTTAGTAATGGGACGGAACTCAGAATAGTCTATGTGTATTTATTCTTTGAGTTACCGGTCCTTGTATCTTCGCTGAATATTAATTTAGCGTATGAATACCGAATTCATGTCATTTTATGTCTATTACGGCTAGAAACAGATTGTTCTTGCTCAAGGTTTTGCAGGAATGTTTAGGGCCTGAATTCATATGTAGTACTTGTCTAGTGCAAGAAGATTCTGTCTTATATTGTATATCTTTGTATGTTTAGGTTGGACTATATTCTTTCTGCCGAAGTTCGGCGCAGGTATTCGTAGTCCCACTGAGTTGAAAAGAGTTCCGAAGTTGCCGGTCGAGATGGCCGTGCGTGTGATTTCTAGGGCTGGTCCTGTTTAAGGTTAAAAAGTGATTTGTGGATGATTTTCCATAAGGAAGGAATGTCTCTGCGAGAGTATAGTGTCAGAGATTCTCCTCATGTACTTTATTATGTTTAAATTCGGACTCCAGGTAAAGCCAGACCCTCTTTTCTTCGATGACCTCCATTTGGTTAGATTTAGATGACATCGTATTTCGAGCATCGTTGGTCGTCCATATATATAGTTGAAGATGACAGGTTCCAACAGTATTTATATCTACATGAAAATAACCTTATTTATGTGGAGCTGGATGGAACATTCTATGAAGTTATACACATTCAAATGGTGAATTAACTTTGGCTTGTTATTATCCTTCTGCTGGGTGAGTGAGCGAAAACTCAGAGAAGGTAGCCATTTTGTATGCTTGTCATCGTTATAGATCGCTGTCAAGAGAACAGTTTACCAAACCTATTATCGGACAGTGACATTGAGGTATTATTGAGATGAAAACCCCTATCGTGGTTTAACGTTGTTACATAAACATTCGATATATGTCGCTGGAGAACTTAGCGAAGGAAAAGGTTCGTCCAGTGGACGCTATATATGTTTACACACCCACACCCACTGATGCGTTCAGTCAGTTGGGTATGGCAATAGTCTACTAGAACATTCTATGATTATCTCATGCCACCCATTATATTTGTATGCTACATGAAAGATGATCTACCATTCTACTACATAATGATTTGCTATGTCAACATGCTCCTGACTGTATTCCGTGCTATTCAAGTGTGTGTGTCCTGAATAAACAGTACAAAACGACCACCGCAGTCTGTATCGGTGTCTTATAGTTATGAGTGAATGAGTGCATTATATTGGTCAACACACGAACACTCCAGCATTCGCGTTACACTTCACACTCTCACTCCATTTCTGTATAATACTGTGTCGGTTGGGTTGACCCTTTGTTCCACCTGCAGCACCCATCATAATCAACCACTGGTCTGCGTAAGGAGAAGAAGAAATTCATCATATTTTACTGTGACTGATCCAGTACTTTACAGCAGCTCCCACTAAGTTTTACAGTGGTAACGCAGATATCGTGCTCCTCCTGGAGCCTCAAAGGAAACCAGTTGCAGTGATGACAAGTGCTGTCCAAACATAGAAGTCTCTCACACAAAACATATACACGGGTCTTCTACAACATTGTCACATCAAAAGATAATGGTGGCATAGGTTGGTATAAAGCTATGACCCTTTTCGTTTGTTTGTAATGTACCTGTACTTAAATGTGGAATAGTATAGTATACTAGGTATAAAGAAGGATGGATAACCTTCACATTTCAGGGTCCTGGGTACTGACGTTAATGTAGTACCAAACGCTTGAGAACTGCTCGATTCAGGACTCTATCTGTATACTTCGAGCCCATGCTAGTGGCCATTGCCTATCAAAAAGGTGGAAAAGATTGTCAAGCGAGCAGAGGAAACGTTCTACCTGTATTCTCCTGCCAAGATAAGTTCTTGTTCGGCACCTGACAGCTCAACTAAAAGAACTTAACAGACTAGAAAGTGACATTAAAGAAAACTGTGCCTAGTATTAATATTTCCACAAGTGACAAACGAAAACAGACTTAACTTAAAGGGAGTGATTATAACCAACAACCTATGGTGTAATACCAGTATTACCTCAAAGTAGAAGAATATAACCACACACTTATATTAGAATAATAGTGTATGTATGGACAGAAGATCCACTGTGTTATTGGAATGTTGTAAATGATTCTTTTGATTTCACTTTTGATTGTCAGTCCTGGTTCAAAATAAATTAGAATCAGGATAATAAATTGTACAAAATTTATTTACACAAATTTCAACCACTGTCTTAAATAAGATAGCCTTTTAAAGTGTCGTTGGTATGTTATTGTTGTAGTACTGTTGGTGGTTGTGGATAATAAACTATTTGTTTGTATGTTTGTTGGTTATTGCACATTTCACTCCACATTCATAACCGTAGACACTACACGAAGTCATTTTATTTAATAATATAGAGTAATTTTGAATGAGATCAAATGTGTGGTAGCGGCAAGGTACTCTGGAAAGTTTAAAATACTATTTGTTAAATTCAGGGACCTTCATAGCTGATCTCATTTAATACAATAATAATACATAACAACAATTCATAACATCAAAACCCACCACACCAACCAAGATCTGCTTACTCGGAGCAAGCAAGAGGACATGCACACTATCATAGCTGGCAGACGCTGGAGCTGGGTTGGCCATGTCCTCAGAAGAGACCCCGATGCCATCACAAGAACAGCTATGCTTTGGACCCCTGAAGGAAAACGAAAGAGAGGCCGACGAAAAACAACCTGGCGGAGGACTGTGGAGGCTGAGATTCAAAAAATGAACCAGAGTTGGGGCACTGTACGAAGGATGGCCGCAGACCGAGCAAAGTGGAATCAATTTGTTGTTGCCCTACAAGACGCCACTAGGCGTGATGGCCACTGACTGCTTTGACGGTCGGCGGCTAAGGATCAAAGAAGAAGAAGATGATTGGGCACTTTTAATTTGTTAAGGCGTTGACTGCTTCTTTCATTGTATTTCAACATTGATCACAGATATGTTGGAGCACTATGTGACATGATTTAGTGAACAAATTTAACATTGTTGAACAGAAGGCGCTTTCTTAGGGGCAGTACTTTAAGATCTTTATAAAGATCTTCACACTGTGTTTGGCAAATGTCAGAAACTATACACACTGCACGCTTTTGTAGTGAATGGAGTCTCTTTGTGTTGGACATAGAGCAACCATTCCAGATTGTGGAGCAATAGACAAGGTTTGTTTATATCTGAGTTAATAGAACAATTTTCTTGCTTCGTCATCTAGGAAATGTTTGATATTAGCTAACTGGTAAACTTTGTGTCAGTTTGCTTGGCAACTATTTGCTCCATAGCGAATGAAAAGGTAGAAAATGATGCTAATTGGTCCTTAATCAGTGGATTATCATCATCACCCTTCAGCCCCCACCCCGCTAAGGAGCACATGCCTTCAACAAACTGATGCCAAATCATCCTGTCCTGTGCCATGAGCTCGTTCTTCTTCGTCTTCTTAATTCTCTTTATGCCTGCCCCCCACCCCCCTCCCCTTCCATTTCTCTTTTCCGTTCGTTCCTTACTCTCCCCCTACCTATCTTACCCTGAGGATCCCAGAACAAGGACTGCCTTGTAAAGCTATCAAAAGGTTTCATCAATGTATGTCCTTTCTATCTCCGGCGTCTTCTTCTCATCTCTTGTTCCACTGGCACTCATATTTGGATCGTGCTTCTACCATATTTTAAATTTATGTAATTACAATAAAAAGCTACAGACTTTTATAAACGGGTATTTACGTAGAATAGAAGGACTGAAATGGTATGACAAAGTCACAAATGTGGAATTGATGACAAGAACCAGACAAGTGCCAGTGGAACAAGAGTTGAGAAGAAGACGCTGGCGATGGATAGGACACACATTGAGGAGACCTGTTGATAGCATTACAAGGCAGTCCTTGTTCTAGAATCCACAGGGAAAGAGACGCAGAGGTAGACCACCAAACACATGGAGAAGAGAACTGGATGCAGAGTTGAAAATGATCGGAAAATATGGAAAGAACTTGAGCGGATGGCACAGGACAGGAAGACTTGGCATGTGTTTGTTGAAGGCCTATGCTCCTTGGGGAGCTGAAGGGTATTGATTGATTGAATTACAATATTGAATGATTGATTGATATTTCGTCCATGTACAAAAATATGTTGTGATTATTCTGAACATGGTATACCCGGTTCTGCCCCACGTGGGTTATAATTTGGGTATATAGTGGTCTTCATTTTATATTACATAGTTTATTATATTTTGATTTTTGTCTTGTGTTGATTTTTCCAAGCTGCAAATTCTATGGCAGTATTTATTGTCTTACACCATATGCACGATAGCCTCCAAAGATTCTCAATAAGTTTGATTGTAAAACTCGCAACCCTTGGGAATCGATGACGGTAACCATGACAGCAAGCTCTTTTTTTTACATTTTGTTCCCTTTTATACCTTTAAAATTACTCCCCTTAGCTTAAACTTTATTTTTTAAAGAAATAGACAAGCACTCGAAGTTCGTTCTCTGACTTGCTCTTTGCAATATAGATTCTGCTCTGTCCATCTATTACTCTACATCAGCAAATTAGATGTCATTTTTGTTCTAGTTCCAGTAGTAATACACAAGCGCGCGCATACACACCCACGCACAGACACAAATACTCTCTCTAGACGAAATAGAGCGAATGATTGAATGAACTCTGAACGGATCTTGTCACATGTTCTTCGTAGCGAATATTCGTAGACCCAGAGACTGTCTCTAAGGGCAGACTCTCTGACAGACTGATAAAAGGAGTCGCCGAGAGATAAATGTATAGTCTGGTCTGGTCGCGCACATTCTGGCAAGGTAAGAGTCCTTTGAAAGTCTTACAAAACAGATTGATTAAGGGACTAGCATTGCCATTAGAGTGTTTGAGTACACAGAAGTACGAATGTTGATGAGATAAATTTAATAACAGATGGACAATAGATTTATAACAAGGGTTATCTATAAGTCGGTCTGTCTGCATGTCAGTACGTACGTAATGTATGTGTACTTTTGTATGTATGTATGTAACAGCCCTCATTAACGCTGTATGAATTTATGTAAATTTACTTTATGTAAGTTCTAATGATTCTTCTATATGCCATGTTGTATTTTATTATATCATGTCAATACATATCAATGTATTTTCTGGAGAATAAAGATTCTGATATGTATGTATGTATGTATGTATGTATGTATGTATGTATGTATGTATGTATGTATGTATGTATGTATGTATGTATGTATGTATGTATGTATGTATGTATGTATGTATGTATGTATGTATGTATGTATGTATGTATGTATGTATGTATGTATGTATGTATGTATGTATGTATGTATGTATGTATGTATGTATGTATGTATGTATGTATGTATGTATGTATGTATGTATGTATGTATGTATGTATGTGTATGTATGTATGTATGTATGTATGTATGTATGTATGTATGTATGTATGTATGTATGTATGTATGTATGTATGTATGTATGTATGTATGTATGTATGTATGTATGTATGTATGTATGTATGTATGTATGTATGTATGTATGTATGTATGTATGTATGTATGTATGTATGTATGTATGTATGTATGTATGTATGTATGTATGTATGTATGTATGTATGTATGTATGTATGTATGTATGTATGTATGTATGTATGTATGTATGTATGTATGTATGTATGTATGTATGTATGTATGTATGTATGTATGTATGTATGTATGTATGTATGTATGTATGTATGTATGTATGTATGTATGTATGTATGTATGTATGTATGTATGTATGTATGTATGTATGTATGTATGTATGTATGTATGTATGTATGTATGTATGTATGTATGTATGTATGTATGTATGTATGTATGTATGTATGTATGTATGTATGTATGTATGTATGTATGTATGTATGTGTATGTATGTATGTATGTATGTATGTATGTATGTATGTATGTATGTATGTATGTATGTATGTATGTATGTATGTATGTATGTATGTATGTATGTATGTATGTATGTATGTATGTATGTATGTATGTATGTATGTATGTATGTATGTATGTATGTATGTATGTATGTATGTATGTATGTATGT